>JALGBA010000835.1:0-145664 GCA_023970755.1 Azemiops feae
AGCAGCCGAAGCCCAAAAGCACTACTTTAAGCTGACTATAAACAACATGTTTTGAACTGGGTAAGAACAGTGATTTTCTACTTGAAAATTGATTTCCTGGGGAAAAAAGAAAAAGAAAACTCCAAGAAGCAAAAAGTGAGAAGGGGGGGATCTTTGCCCCACCCTCCTACAGATGGAAGCGGCAAATTAAACTTTTCAGGGGGAACAGAAATATACTGAAATGAAATGAATATAAGACTTAATTTGGATAAGTTTGAAATCGGTGGAATCTGTTAAGATTTTCCTTTTAAATCATGAAAATAGAAGTAAATAATTGTCTATTACTGACTGGTGCTGACATCTAGTGGTGGATGAAAATATACAACAGCAGTTGCTTTATTATAGGAACTGGCAAAGCCCAGGAAAAGATAACTTGGTTTTGGTGACCTTCAATGTCTTAATAACAGAGAACATCTGTGACAAAAAAGAAAGAAAACATTTTGGGATATCTACAAAGTGAGAATTATAAACTCTAAAAAAAAAAATGACCTTTCTGGATTACAAATACCAACTCAACTGTGACTCTAAAGCTGTCTGCAGAGAAAGGAAAACCCTGATTTTTAGCTATCATGGAAAACCAGAGATCTGCAGAAAGAATATACCTAGAAAAAACAAATACTTTCCAGAAGGAGATCTATGCTATGTTGCAACTAATCCAAACAACAATGATCTCAAACCATGAGGAAATTAAAAATAACTTTGAAAATATAAATGAACACATCTCCAATTTAACTTCACAACACAAAAATTCTCAGAAAATAAAAACAGAGAGTGAGCAGAAAAAACAGACAACTGAATACGAGACAGAGGAGAGAGATTTCAAGATGGAACTTAACAATAGAAGAAAGTATGACTTAACTCAGATGGAAAAAAAACTTACAGAAAATACTGGATATGGAAAAGGTAACCTATACCTTAAGATTACAAAATAAGTTTGAGGACAAGAAAAAAGATTTGACAAAATGGACTCTGCCAGGAGAACTACGAGAACTTGAGAGACAAAAAATGATAAATAAAATTAAGAAAGAAAGAAAGGAAAAGATTCTCAATGAATCTGAAAGGGTGAAACCTTCCTATAAAATCATCTTATCTGTTTTGCCTTTTATACCTACAACAACACTTTTAAGATTATGGAAAGATTCTTTGATTCAACGAAGCATATTGATCAGGAAAAATGTTTGGCAAAAAAAAAAGGCTAAAGTGAGAATTAAGAAATTAGATGATGGGATTTACCAGAGGGAATATTTAAAAAATTAAACATCTGTTTGAATATGGTTAAAGAAATAGAAAGATTTTGGATATAAATGAAGATTAGTTTAAGAGGGATGAACCCCCCAAGTAATACAGTATTTTTTCTTTCTTTTTTTCTTTTGTGTTTTGTTTTTTGACATGAGAAATATAAAAATGTTGGGATGGTTTATATAAAAAGAAATGTTTTCTTTGTTTTTTCTTTTTTCTTTTCTCTTTCTTTTTTTTAATATATGAGAAATGTAAAAGTGTTGGGATGGCTTGTATGAGAAAAAAGACTTAAATACTTAAGTGTAACTAATTTGAGAAAATCTTATACCAGTAAGAATGCTTTGAATATTGGGGGAAAACACATTTAAATAAGAATTTTGTAAACAGGATCTATGATGAGGCAATCAAGATGATCAATTAGAAAAGAAATTTTATATTGATGTGGTTATTATTTGCAGAAACATGAGAAAGATGTCTATATTTAATTGTCATTTATTCAAATAATAAGAAATGTATTCATTTAAGGTTGGCAAAAGAGAATATTATTGGAAGAAGAGAAAATCAAGCAAAGCCATTACATGGACTATAGAATTATAGAAATTAATTGTTATTGATTGTTTTTAAATACTAACCCAGACAACACGCTGTTTACCAAATATTAAGGTGATTATGTTAAAAATCAATAAAAGATATTTTAAAAAAAGATTTTACATTTGCTGTAAAAATTATTACAGAAAAGTTAATTGTTCAATTTCAATAAAATTAAGTGTACAATTCATTTTTGTTCATTATTCTTTCCTACTATGCAGTCCCTAAATGATGGTGCATCAGGTCAAGTGTAATTTTGTTATTAGGGATTTTAGTATTTAAATTTTAACTTTTATGTGTTGATACCTTATAAGTCACTTGGAATCTTTGGAAATGGAATGGCATATAAATTAATGTAATAAATAAATTACTGCTTTTCTCATTAAAAAAATACACGTAAACCATCAGATATACAAATATACAGAAAACTTCATCCCACTATCTTACAAGAGTCTTTTTAAGTATAGAAAAGTACAAACTCATGATTTATTTCATAGCTTATTAATTGGTATCAACATGTCAAAGAATACTGGGAATTACAACTGTTGAAAAGCTTTACTTCCTGAAATGTATACTTTAAAACTTGGTTTTTCTATGGCAAGTAGGGTTATTGTTTCAGAGACATTTCCTTACTTAAACAGAGAAACAGAATGACCATGGGTAGGCAAAAAAAAAAATATTGAGAATGGGAGTGTCTATGGAGATTCTCAGTTATCCAGGCCATGGTTGTCCCAAAGGTACTTTTTCAAAAGGCAACTGGACATTCTTTGTTTTTCCTTGAAGACATTTTGCTTCTCATCTAAGAAGCTTCTTCAGTGAGAATGGGAGTTGACCTCCAGCTTCTTGCCAATTTCCCCATTGAGTTTCCTTGTGGTAACCTGGCAGAGAGTGTTGAGCAGGGATCATGTGTGGTTCAGTGCGAACAAAGAGACGGAGTCCAGATCTCTCTTGATAAATGAAACATGTTTATTCAGCTGAACAAAGGTGGGTCCTCCCATAAGATTGGAAGAACCCTGAATGCAGTTTTTAGCAAGTTTATATAGATTTCTTACCAAAGATCTCAGCATCAGCAGAGGGGACATTTACTCACTCTGGTGTTCATATTTACTTGTTCCCTCCAACTGTATAATAATAGGAAGTATGTCCTCTTGAGAAGCTTTCCCAATTACAGTGAGTAACATGGGAGACCCATTAGGGCTATCATACTATTGGAATATTATATGCTTACAATGAGTTTAAATTAAGAAATGCCATTGTATAAAGGCTGGCTCCAATGAAAGTAAATAAATAAGTCAAGATGTAGCAAAACCCTTGTAAAGGAAGATATATAGCCTATGCATAGAAAAAACATACCTGTTTTACCTCTAGATAAGGATATATCTCTTTAACTATAAAGTGGCACCTGCTTTAACTCTAAGAAAACATTTATTTGTAATTAACTAATGCATTCCATTCCATTAATAATGTTTGGCTAAATCTCTAAACTACAAAACTCTATAAAAAAGGAGACAAGGAGCCATTCTTTACATCTGCCCATCCAAGGCTACTTGATAACTTTGAATTGAATAAATATTTTCTCTGAACTCCACTGATCATCCAGTGAATTTTATGTATGTATGTATTATATCTTTTATTTTATTTTAATTTTTAATTTTTAATTCTGGTCTGTGACTGTAATAAAATTTGATTGATTGATATGGAATACCCGGCTTAGAAACAAACTAGAGAAAAGGAGTCTGATGCATCTCCCAAAGAATTTTAAAACAAAATGCATATGTGATAGAAGGAGTATCCTCTCTAGGGTGCAAAACTCTGGATGTTAAGAATTTTTAGTATTTCTTTTATGATACTTTTGCAGCTCAGGTATGTCAGGTATTGCCATTAATGGGCAATTACAAATTGGGAATCTTTCATTTGAAAACAGAAAAAGGATTCCCAGGACTAAAGAAAAGGAAATATAATTCTTCTGAGAAACCCAACTATGTAAGCACTCTTGAGACAACTGGCCTTTTAGGTAATCCTCAATTTATGACCATTCATTTAACAACAGTTCAAAAATATTGGCCTTGGAAAAAATTACTTACAACCTATACAACTGTCACACCACTCCCATGTCATGTGATCACAATTGTGGCACTTGGCAACTGGCTCACATTAGTAACCGGTTGTGGAGGGGGGGGGGAGTCTTCAACGGCTTGATTTTGATGCACCCAGTTTGACTTCTCCCAACCCTTTCATTGTGGCTTTTCTGCTTAGAGATGGTGGCTGTGGTGCTCTTCATCAGAGGAACTGGTGCCAGACACTCAGTTGCTTGGTGCCCTTGCTGGCCGCACTGGTAGCACTTAATAGGGGCCCCGGCTGGTACTCTGGGGGCACTGGCCATGGAAGTTGCTGCTGGATGCCATCTGAACTGATGTCTCTCCTGACTGTGCCTTGGCTTTGATTCAACAGCACTGGGTTTCTTGTAGCGACCCAATTCAATATCAAGAATCACTGCCATTCGATACTACTCGCGAAGCTGCTCGGGGATCCCCCAGTAGGTGCAGGCGTTGAACAGTTCATGGTCTAATCCTTCCTTGAAGTGGTGGATGAGAGATCATTCTGGCCACTGCCTTAATCCACCAGTGGCCCTTTGGAACTCTCAAACAAATTCTTTCACCAGTCAGCCCCTCTGCTTCAGATTGTGGATCTCTATCTCCGCTTTCAGGACTTGGAAGTTATCTTCAAATCTGGCTCTCAGTTCCTCCAGGAAACGTGCTTCTTCATCGTGAAGGCTGGTCATCCATTCTGCGGCTTCCCCCTCAAGGTTCGCGGCTATCACGTTCACTATCACCCTCTTGTCAGGGTAGCAATAATGTAGCAATCCAGGTGAGCCCACACCTGATACAAGAAGAAAGGCAGCTTGTCTGGGTCCCCATCAAAAGTAGCCTTGATTGGCAAAGGGTCCACTGGGGGTGGAGGTGCCCAGTACACCAGGCACCATCTGTGCTGTTGGTGCTGAGCTTGTGGGTGATGTTGAGCCCACCTCTGGAATCATCTCGATTGACCCATGGGGCTTGCTGCTTGCCAGCGGCAGGGAGGGCTTGGCCTTGGCCCTGGGTTTGATGATGCTGCTGATCTGGGGAGTGGTGAAGCTGCACAGGCCATTATAATCAGGCTTGGGTTTTGCCGGACAGGGAGTGGCTGCGTGGCGCTGGCTTCAGTTCCAGTTGAGACATCATACCATGCAACTGGGGCAGCCCCCTTGACTTCCAGCCAGTTGAACTTCTTCAGTTTCTCGACTGAAAGCCCATGGATCGCCATCAGGTATTTCCATGCTCCCGATTCATCTCCACCCACTGGTCTTTTCACCTTCCATTTAGGTGTGAGGGATGAAGAGTTATAGGAAGAATCAAGGGGAATTCGGCTTCAGCCACCTTAGGAATGCGCCTATGTTGGATCTCTTCTTCTGCTCAGTACAGGTCTCTGGTAGCCAGTAGAGCCTCCTGAAGTGACGACCGGTCAGGCTTGTTGACCCGGACCTTCAGGCAAGCTCCAGACAGTGGAATTCCATCACCAGCCTGGGTTGTCACCTGTGCCCCATCCACAGGGGTTGCGCTGGGAGATGATTCCACCCTCTTCTCCATCCTGGGATTCTCCCTGAGTCTTCACCATCCTTCCGAAAGAATCAGGTAGGCGGTCAGGCTCAGGACCCCGTAGCTCTCTCCACGATATCCCTCTATCCTGGAGCAGGAAAGTTGTTTTAGTAGAGTTGGTTTAATGTCAAGGTTCCGACTAATGAAACCGAATAAAGTAGAACTCTGAGGCTTGAGAATTCCTCAAAGAACATATTTATTGGATACATAGTATTGGCACGATCAAAAGTGAAACCAATTCTAACCTTTCTCCCAGAGATTCAAAGTAATTAAATGTAGCATTTCCCTCCCTTCTATTATGCTATTTGTCACATTATCCAATAAGTGCATTTGGCGGTCTTCTTGATAGTTCTTCTCTCTGCCTTCAGGGTCTGGTGAGAATGACCTTGGTTCCCATGGGATCGTTCTATGTTTAGTCTAATAAAAGTAAAAGCAACCTGATTTATGCCTCTTTATGTGGCAACTGAGAACAAATGACAAATATGGCATCAGCTAGGTTCGTTGTAGAAGTTAGCAATATATTTAGAATACATTTTGCCAGAATTCATATTTGTCTGACTGCAGTATTGTCTATTTAAAATAATGGTAACTTGAAAGCTTAGCCCATTTAACTCCCATTCTTAAACTTAGTTTTTAATTTGAACACTAAGTGATCAGTAGATTTTGTTTACCAAGAGCCAGCAAAATAATAATATTTGGGGTTTTTTTTATTTTCTATTTATCTATTTCTTTTCATAAGCAATTTGTCAAGGTTCCAACTGATGGAACCAAATAAATCAGAACTCCGAGGCATGAGATTTCCTCAAAGAACATGTTTATTGGATACATAATGTCGGCACGGTCAAATGTGAACCCAAATCTAAAATCCCCCCAAGGATTCAGAGTAATTCAATGTAATAATTCCAACCCACCCACCTCCCTATTTAGCTACTGTATAAATCACATTCTCCAATAGAACTACTTGGCGGGCTTTCTAACAGAACGTCCCTCCTTCTCCATTACGGTGTGGAAATGACCTTGATTTCCACAGGATCTACTCATGTTTAGACTAGCAGAAATACCTCCTTTTCATGTGGCAAACTAGAATGACAAAGATGGCTGCAGCCAGGTTCATTGTAGAGTTAACACTATTATTTTCTTCCAGATGAAAGAGCAACATTTTTTGTTATGAAAACTGTGTGACATAGGTTAAAGTTAAGGATAATAACTTGTCAGTGTTTTATAACTAAACAGGAATGTGAAGCCACTGTATGGCTGTGTTCACATGATGCATTTATGTCCCTCTTGGTTAAGACCTTTCAGAAATTATGTGATTGGTTCCATGAGGAAGTTAACTGTTACTATGACATAAGGGAAGGATCCATCAGCTTTGAAAAGTAGTATCTTCCCTTTCTTTTCTTTTTATAAAGGTTTTTATTGAGTTTTATAAGGTTGGGGAGGGGATAGGACCATGATAGGGATTAAGGTTCGAGGTGGGGTTAGGATCGGGATTGGGGTTGGGACAGGATTGAGAACAATATTGGGGTTGCCCCCCAGTAACATTTTCAAGCTTTAGCAAACAGACTATTGTCCGGGTACATATGCTCAGTTAACACTAATTAATACAATAGTAAATAGCTGTAGTGAATATGATAAACAATAATCATAAATCATATCAGTTGGTCAATACATATCATTCTTCTTACTAATATATATTCAAAATAACATATCACATTCATTTCTCACTAGTTCGTTTTCCTAATCATTGGTAAAATTTATCCCATGTTTTAAAATAAACTGAATCTTCTTTCTCTTTAATCTCTAAAGTTAATCTATCCATTTCTACACATTCTAAAATTTTCTTAATTAAGATCTCTTCAGCTGGTAAGTTTTCATTTTTCCAGTATTGGGCAAATATTATTCTCGCTGCTGTCAATACATGCAATATTAAATACTCATTCTCCTTCTCATACTTAGCTCCTAATATTCCTAACAAAAACAGTTCTGGTTTAAATTCTATCTGTATTTTAGTCATCTTTTCCAACCATGTATGTATCTTAAGCCAAAACTTTTTTGCTTTAGGGCATACCCACCAGATATGGTAGTAAGTACCTGGCCTTTGTTTACATTTCCAGCAATTATTCGAAGTATTTTTAAACATTTTGGCTAATCTTACTGGTGTCATATGCCATCTATAAAACATTTTATACAAATTTTCTTTATATGAAACTGCTTTTGTCAGTTTAATATTTCTATCCCATAATTTTTGCCAGTCTTCCAAATCAATAGAATATCCAAAGTTTTTTGCCCATGTTATCATTGTTTCTTTTACTTGTTCTTCTTCCATCTTCAAGTTTAGTAGAAATCTGTAAAGTTTCTTAATCAGGTTTTCATCTGTTTTTAATAATATTTGATCAAATTCCGTCTGTTCTTTATAAAATCCCTTTGTCTTTGCATCTTTTTTATATCTTGTTTGAATTTGCAAATATGGCCACCATGCTAAGTCGATACCTTGTCGTTGTAGATCTTGTCTGTCTTTCAATTCTCCTTCCTTATCCAGGATATCTTTATAAGTGACGACTTTGTCATAGTTAATTAAATTTGGGTAAGCGAAAGCTTCCATTGTTGAAAGCCACTCAGGTAGTTTAATATAAATTTTCTGCTTTATTCTTTCCCATTCTGAAAGGAGTACATTCCTTATAAAGTGGTTTTGGAAGTAGCTATGTGTTTTATTTTTCTCGTACCATAGGAAGGCATGCCAACCGATTTGTAGGTCATGCCCCTCTAGATACAATAGTCTTTTATTTCTCAGCGTTATCCATTCTTTAAGCCATGGTAAGATGGCTGCCTGATAATATAATCTCCAGTCCCGGAGTCCAAATCCTCCACTATTTTTAGCTTCTTGTAACATTTTCACTTTAATTCGTGCTTTATTCCCTTGCCAAATAAATCTCAATATTGTTGCATTTAGATCATCAAAAAAGACCTTTCCCAATTTTACAGGGATCGTTTGGAATAAAAAGAGTATTTTCGGTAAAATATTCATTTTCACTGTGGCTATTCTTCCTAATAGTGACAGTTGAAGATTTTCCCACTTTTCCAAGTCCAATTTTATTTGTTTCAACAATCTTTCATAGTTATCTTCTTTTAACGTTACATATCTTGCTGTTAAGTAGATTCCTAAATACTTAACTTTTTTAACTATTTGTAAATTTGTCTTTTTTGTAAATTGAGTTTTCTGTTTATCTGTTAAGTTTTTTGTTAATACTTTGGTATTTTCTCTATTTATTTTCAAACCTGCCACTTCTCCAAACTTTTCTATTTTCTCCAACAGTTTAGTAGCTGTTTCAAGTGGCTCCTCCAAGATAAAAACCAAGTCATCCGCAAAGGCTTGTAATTTATATTTTTGTTCTTTTATCTCCAGTCCTTTAATTTCTATGTCTTGTCTAATATTTCTAGTCAATACTTCCAATGTTAATATAAATAACAGTGGGGATAGCGGACATCCCTGTCTTGTACCTTTTTGATATCAAAATTTTCTGTAAAATCTCCATTTAGAATTATTCTGGCCATTTGTTTATGGTAAATTGCTTGAATTGCATTTATAAAGTTTTTCCCGAAGTCCATTTCCATCAACTGCTGGAACATAAATTGCCAATTTAAGTTGTCAAAAGCTTTTTGCGCATCCAGAAATACTAAAGCCATCTGTTTCCCTGGGTGATTTTCATAGTACTCTAAAACATCTAAAATCATTCTTAAGTTATTTTTTATCTGTCTTTTAGGTAAAAAGCCATTTTGATCTATATGTATAAATTCAGTCAAGAATTTCTTAATTCTTTCTGCCATTATCGAAGCAAAAATTTTATAGTCCACATTTAATAGTGGTATTGGTCTGTAGTTTTTTATTTGTGTAAGGTCAGTATTCCATTTCCTTTATTGCTAGTTGTAGGAATTCTTTTTCTTTCAATATAAATTTATTCAGAGACCATCTTAGTTTTTTCTCGGTTCCTTTCCAGATCATTTTTATTGGGTTGTGGTCTGCCCAAACATTAGTTTCTATCTCCACCTCTTGTATTATCATTTTCAAATCGAAAGATGTCCATATCATATCAATTCTAGACCATGATTTATGTCTATTTGAATAGAATGTATATTGTGGTTTTTCTGGGTTTCTCTTTCTCCATATGTCTTGAATGCACAATTCTTCTTTCATTTTTGAAAACCCTTTAGGTAATATATTTCCTCCTTTTCTTCCTTGTTTATGGCTTTTGTAGTCCAGAGTCGCATCTACTATTGCATTAAAGTCTCCCATTATACAAAGATTTTGGTAATTTAAGTCCAATATTTTCTTGTGTAGTTGTTGATAGAATTGCTCTTGCTTATCATTAGGTGCTTATATTGCTACCATCAATATCTGTTTTTGATCCACCATAATTTCCACCATTAGTGTAAAATAAAGTTTGCCCATTTTCGGTTGTTCTAAAATTTTAAAATGTTGTCTCTTAATGTGTGTCTCTTGGAGGCAGATTATGTCCATTTAAAATTTTTGTAGTCTTGTAAAAAAATTTCTCCTTTTTAAAGGAGAATTCAGTCCATTTATATTTATTGATAAAATTCCAATCTCCTCCATATCTTTCAGTTATATCTAGGTTTCAGTCTTCTAGTCGATCTTATCTGTCTCTGGTCTCTCAGTCTTGCTCCTTCTTCTAAAGATCTATCCTTTCTTAAAGAAGCAATTATTGGATCCAACAAAACAACTTTAATTGGTGTCCACTTCTTAGATAAGTTTACTGAGCAACCCATAGACTTGTGGTTCCAAAGGACCTAAATGAAGCAGATTGTCTAGACCTGTTACATTTTGATTTCAGACAAAATTATAGTACTGAGATAGCATTGATTTCACCTTGTTAATGATCAGTAGTGTGCTTGGGATAAGGGTGGTGCATCAGTCCTGACCTTCCTTGATCTTTCAGCAGGTCTCCTTCCTTCCTTCAGCTTTCATGTTCAATATCTACATTAAAAACCACTGGATGAGGGCATCCATCAATATAGGGTGAGGTATTATCAGTACTCTGATGTTACTCTGATGCTACTCAGTTATATAACTTGGCCCATGGCATTTCAAATGAGGCTGTCAAGGTTCTTTTCCAAGGCCTGGAGACTGTGGAGACCTGGATAGGGAAGAACAGGCTTAACCCTAATAAGACCTAGTGGTTATGGGACTTCCAGTTTGCCGCGCGGCCATCATGGATGCCTGAGAGACGAGCTCCATCTCCCCCGTCCAGTTTCGCATCACTGGGGGACCCTGAAAAGGGTCAAAATTCACCCCATAGAGGCGACCAGCAAGGAGGGGCTCTCGCTGGATCGCGGGAGAGTGGTAGCTCTCCCACTGGAGCCGGTGATCCCTCCAAACCAGCGGACGAAAGACTGGCCATAGAAATATGGTTCGTCACTAGGCTGCAGACAGCCGAAGACACATTCACCATCTGGCAACTTCAAAGCAGCGTGGAAAGGACTGGGTGAGATTTACCTCTCTTAAACCCTAATTGCTTTCTGTAGCTACACAAGCTGCTAAGTACTTTCCCCCCTGTGGAGAGGGAAGGGAGATTTCAACCCTCCCTCCAGACACAGCGGCGACTGACTACCCAGGGGAGTTTAAAACGTTGAAAAAATAACTGGATCCTAATTGGGAATCTATTTCTTAGAATTTGTGGATTATAAGACTCTTTATTTTCTATTTCCTATTTTTCTTCACTTTTTATTCCTATTTTTATGGAAGATCTGGGTTTTTTCTTTTAAAATAAAAGAAAAAACTGAAAAGATTAAAATAATTTTGGAGAGACATCTTGTGGCTAAACTTGATATTGCAATCTGTTATTGTGTAAAAGAGACTTGGCTGACGGCCCAGAAAGTAGATAAGATACATGTAACCTTGAGAAGCCCAGCTGTACTCTTTATTGAGTGGATTTCTTGAATGTAAAGTCTCTTTAGTTTAAATATACTATTATGGAGGAAGATCAGAAATGGATCTTCCTTATGGCAGAAGAGCAGGACCAAACTCTTTGTCTGTTGAAAGAGATTCTTCAAACCTTAAGTACAGCCAGTGATGAAATAAGAAGCTACAGAAAAAAACAAGAAGACAGCCTGGACATGCAAAAGCAAATTATGACTATAACTAAAGAATCATCTACACAGGATACTACAGAAAAAGTGGAACAATTAAATATCATGACAGAAGACTCAACTGCTCAACAAATACAGACAATGGAAAATATAGAAAAGAAATTGACAAAAGGGAAAGAGGTAAAGACTTCCTATTTAAAGCAGAAGGAGCCTGAGAATCTAAAAGGAAAACAGATGGAAGAGAAGATAAACAGTTCAGGAAATGGAAAGACAAGGAAAAGACCTGCTGGATCTGCTAGCCCTCTTAAAAAAATGGCAACTGGATGGTTATTTCAACGTCAAATAATAGATATAACAACCCAAGGAGATCTGCTCGATGATCCCAAAGAAAGGACATGGAAGATGATTTGGCAAAGAAAGAAAGCTAGAATAAGACTGAAAAAGAATGGGGTTTTGATTGATAGATGAGATTTAAAATAGAATATACTTAAGCAGACAAGATGGGTACTTTGAATATAAGATATTGTTATGAGTTGAGATAAAGAAAACTTTGATCAAGTAAAACTTAGAAATATAAAACACTAACAATTAAATTTGAATATTGATTTGTGCATAAAGGTCTTGTAAAGGTGATTAAGACACATATAAGCTAAAATTTCATTGATGAAAGCAATAAATATGCCTGTATGTCTTAAAATAGAATATATGTAAATGGATAAGACGTGTATTTTGAATATAAGATGCTGTTATGAGTTGAGATAAAGAAAATTTTGGTTATGTAAAACTCAGAAGTTAAAATATTAATAGGTTAATTGGAATATTGACTTGTGTTAAAACCTTATTAATTAAAGTAATAAATATGTCTTTATGTAGCAGTAAGGGGAATATTTTTTTATTAGTTCTCAATATGAGATAGTAGATATAAAGAGGAAGAGAGAGGAAGTATTAAATGTGGAAATAAAAGAAATTTTGGTTATTAAATTTAAGATTTTAAGGTACTTGAGAATTATTAGAAAATAAGAACAATATTCTCCTTCATGGATTACTGCCTTGTCGTGGCGAAGGGGCTTGCGTAACTCAATGAAGTTATGAGCTATGCCATGCAAGGCCACCCAAGACGGACAGGTCATAGCAGAGAGTTCTGACAAAATGTGATCCACTGGAGAAGGAAATGGCAACCCACTCCAGTATCTTTGCCATGAAAACCCCATGGACAGTACTAAAAGGCAAAAAGATATGACGCTGGAAGATGAGCCCCTCAGGTCGGAAGGTGTCCAATATGCTACTGGGGAAGAGCAGAGGGCTAGTACTAGTAGCGCCAGAAAGAGTGAAGTGACTGGGCCAAAGCCGAAAGGACGCTCAGCTGTGGATGCATCTGGTGGTGAAAGGAAAGTCCGATGCTGTAAAGATTATTTCTCCATAGGAACCTGGAACGTAAGATCCATGAATCAAGGCAAACTGGACGTGGTCAAACAAGAGATGACAAGACTGAACATCAACATCTTAGGAATCAGCGAACTAAAATGGACAGGAATGGGTGAATTTAATTCAGAGGACCATCAGGTATACTACTGCGGGCAAGAATCCCTCAGAAGAAATGGAGTAGCCTTCATAGTCAATAAAAGAGTAGGAAAAGCAATACTGGGATACAATCCCCAAAATGACAGAATGATCTCAGTGCGAATCCAAGGCAAGCCATTCAATATCACAGTAATCCAAGTCTATGCCCCAACCACTGGTGCTGAAGGGATGAAATTGACCGATTCTATGAAGCCCTACAGCACCTTATAGAATCAACACCAAAAAATGATGTCCTTATAATCATGGGGGATTGGAATGCTAAAGTAGGAAGCCAAAAGATAAACGGAATAACAGGCAAGTTTGGCCTTGGAGTACAAAATGAAGCAGGGCACAGGCTGATAGAATTTTGTCAAGAGAATACGATGGTCATAGCAAATACTCTTTTCCAACAACCCAAGAGACGTCTCTACACATGGACATCACCAGACGGTCAACACAGAAATCAGATTGACTATGTGCTCTGCAGCCAAAGATGGAGAAGCTCTATACAGTCAGTAAAAACAACACCAGGAGCTGACTGTGGCTCAGATCATGAGCTTCTCGTTGCAAAAGTTAGGCTTAAATTGAAGAAAGTAGGGAAAAACACTAGGCCACTCAAGTATGAACTAAATCATATCCCTGATGAATATACAGTAGAGGTGACAAATAGATTTAAGGAATTAGATCTAATAGACAGAGTGCCTGAAGAACTATGGACGGAGGTTCGCAACATTGTACAAGAGGTAGCAACTAAAACCATCCCAAAGAAAAAGAAATGCAAGAAAGCAAAATGGCTGTCTGAGGAAGCTTTGCAAATAGCTGAGGAAAGAAGGGAAGCGAAAGGCAAGGGAGAAAGAGAAAGATACACCCAATTGAATGCAGAATTCCAGAGAATAGCTAGAAGAGATAAGAATGCCTTCTTAAATGAACAGTGCAAAGAAATAGAAGAGAACAATAGAATAGGGAGAACCAGAGATCTCTTCAAGAAAATTGGAGATATGAAGGGAACGTTTCATGCAAAGATGGGCATGATAAAGGACCAAAATGGCAGGGACCTAACAGAGGCAGAAGAGATTAAGAAGATGGCAAAATTACACAGAAGAACTATACAAGAACGAGCTTAGCATCCCTGATAACCACGATGGGGTGGTCACTGACCTCGAGCCAGACATCCTAGAATGTGAAGTGAAATGGGCCTTAGGAAAGCTGAGCAACAACAAAGCTAGTGGAGGTGACAGTATTCCAGCTGAGCTATTCAAAATCTTAAAAGACGATGCAGTAAAAGTGCTACACTCAATTTGCCAGCAAATTTGGAAAACTCAACAGTGGCCACAGGATTGGAAAAGGTCAGTTTACATTCCAATTCCAAAGAAAGGCAATGCCAAAGAATGTTCAAACTATCGCACCATTGCACTCATTTCACATGCAAGTAAAGTTATGCTTAAATCCCTACAAGCTAGACTCCAGCAGTATGTGGATCGAGAACTTCCAGAAGTACAGGCAGGATTTCGAAGAGGCAGAGGAACTAGAGATCAAATAATACTAAATAATATAATAATAAAGTTTGGAAGGGACCTTGGAGGTCATCGAGTCCAACCCCCTGCTCAGGCAGGAAACCCTATACCATTTCAGACAAATGGCTGTCCAGTCTTTCTTAAAAACTTCCAGTGTTGGAGCATTCACCGCTTCTGAGGCAGGTTTTTCCACTGGTTAATTGTTCTAACTGTCAGGAAGTGTTTCTCCTCAGTTCCAGGTTGCTTCTTTCCTTGACCAGTTTCCATCCATTACTTCTTTCCTGCCCTCAGGCGCCTTGGAGAATAGCTTGACTCCCTCTTCTTTGTGGCAACCCTGAGATATTGGAATACTGCTATCATGTCACCCCTAGTCCTTCTTTTCATTAAACTAGACATACCAATTCCGCAAACGTTCCTGATATGCTTTAGCCTCCATCCCCTAATCATCTTTGTTGCCCTTCTCTGCACTCTTTCTAGAGTCTCACATCTTTTTTACATCGTGGTGACCAAAAACTGATGCAGTATTCCAAGTGTGGCCTTACAAGGCATTGTAAAGTGGTATTAATACTTCACGTGATCTTGATTCTATCCCTCTGTTAATGCAGCCCAGCACTGTGTTGGCTTTTTTTGCAGCTGCAGCACACTGTTGGCTCATATTAAGTGATTGTCCCCTAGGACTCCGAGATCCTCTCACAGTTACTACTATTGAGCAAGGTACCCCCTATACTATACCTGTACATTTGGTTTTTCTTGCCTAAATGTAGAACCTTACTTTTTTCACCATTGAATTTCATTTTGTTAGATAGTGCCCAATGTTCAAGTCTGTCCAGGTCCTCCTGTATCTTAAGCCTGTCTTCTGGAGTGTTGGCTATTCCTGCCAGCTTGGTGTCATCCGCAAATTGATGAGTTCCCCATCTATCCCCTCGTCCAAATCGTTGATGAAGATGTTGAAGAGCACTGGCCCCAGAACAGAGCCCTGGGGCACCCCACTGCACACTTCCCTCCATGTAGATGCGGTTCCATTGAGGACCACACGCTGAGTACGGCCGGTCAGCCAGCTACGAATCCATCTGGTGATGATGCTGTCTAACCCACATTTTTCTATCTTAATCAAGTAGTAGGTTGTGATCTACTTTATCAAATGCCTTACTGAAGTCCAAGAAATTATATCCACAGCATTCCTCTGATCCCACTAATTTTGGTCACTTGCGCAACATAACATTGCCACATTGCCAACATACGCTGGATTATGGAGAAAGCTAGGGAGTTTCCCCAGAAAAACATCTACTTCTGCTTCATTGACTATGCTAAAGCCTTTGATTGTGTGGATCACAACAAATTGTGGCAAGTTCTTAAAGAGATGGGAGTACCAGACCATCTTATTTGTCTCTTGAGAAACCTATATGCAGGTCAAGAAGCAACAGTGAGAACTGGACACGGAACCACTGATTGGTTCAAAATTGGGAAAGGAGTCCGGCAAGGCTGTATTCTGTTGCCCTGCCTATTTAACTTATATGCAGAGCACATCATGAGAAAGGCAGGGCTAGATGAATCAAAAGTTGGAATTAAGATTGCCGGGAGAAATATCAACAACCTAAGATATGCAGATGATACCACTCTAATGGCAGAAAGTGAAGAGGAACTAAAGAGCCTCTTGATGCGGGTGAAGAAGGAGAGTGCAAAAGTTGGCTTGAAACTCAACATTAAGAAAACCAAATCATGGCATCCGGCCCTCTCAATTCCTGGCAAATAGATGGGGAAGAAATGGAGGTAGTGACAGATTTTATCTTCCTGGGCTCTAAGATCACCACAGATGGGGACTGCAGCCAAGAAATTAAAAGACGCTTGCTCCTGGGGAGGAAAGCTATGGCAAATTTAGACAGCATATTAAAAAGCAGAGACATCACCCTGCCAACAAAAGTACTATAGTCAAGGCCATGTTTTCCCAGTTGCAATGTATGGCTGTGAAAGTTGGACCATAAGAAAGGCTGAACGCAAAGAATTGAGGCCTTTGAACTATGGTGCTGGAGAAGACTCCTGCGAGTCCCTTGGAACTGCAAGGCGATCAAACCGGTCAGTCCTAGAGGAGATCAACCCTGACTGCTCCTTAGAAGGCCAGATACTGAAGTTGAAACTCAAGTACTTTGGCCCTAATGAGAAGGAAGGACTCACTGGAGAAGAGCCTAATGCTGGGAAAGATCGAGGGCAATAGAAGAAGGGGACGACAGAGAATGAGGTGGCTGGATGGAGTCACTGAAGCAGTAGGCATGAGCTTAAATGGACTCCAGAAGATGGTAGAGGACAGGAAGGCCTGGAGGAACGTTGTCCATGGGGTCGCGATGGGTCGGACACGACTTCGCAACTAACAACAACAAGAAGAAGAACAATATTATTGCATTATTAACTTGTTGATGTAGATGGTGAGAACTTATATAGATAAGATGTGTATCCTGAATATTAGACTTTGGGAGGAATGATGATAAAGGAATTGGGGTCATCTAAAGTGTGGAAATGATAATTATTAAACATTAAATTTAAATATCAATAAAAAATTACCAAAAAAAAGACCTAGTGGTTATGGGTTTTAGGGACTTCCCAAATTTGGATATTTTCCATCTCTAGCCTGAATGAGGTAGCAATCTCAAAGACAGACATGGTAAATAATCTGGGGGTTCTGTTGGACTCAGGGCTGATGTTCAATAGTTATGGCCAGGAAAGACTTTGTATTTGTGTGTCAATTGCAACTTTTCCTGGATTGAGAGGCTTATTTATACTTACCTTAGTCACTTTCCAGTTGGACTATTGCAATGAATAGTACATATGGTCATCTTGAAGCACATCTGGAAGCTGCAACTAGTCCATATGCCATTTTGGGTGCACCACAATATATCCATATAACACTGCTTTGTGAATTGCACTGGCTCAGTTAGGTTTTCAGGTGTAATTTAAAGTGCTAGTTGTCACCTGGCATGGCACAGGGCCAGAATGCTTGCAGGATGCCTGTCTACAACTGTTTATGCCCATTTCAACATGGGCATGCTATGGGTCTTTTCTGTGAAATAATGTCATGTAGAATAATTCAGGAGATAGGATTTTTGCTTGTTGCACTTGCCCTACAGAACAATTTGGATGGCTGTGGCCTTGTTAGCCTTACATAAATCTTTAAGGAATGCTGGCCAGGTTATTAGCCCAGTATATATTATGGTAAGTTGTGAGCCTTTCTCATGAACCTTAGTTGCATTTTATTATTGAACCTTGGCTTTCCCAGTTTAATTTCCAACATATTGCAAATATCAGCTTTAGAAGCATAAGCTTTGGCAAGAAAAGGGGACTGCAGAATAGTCTTCACACACACCTTTCAAATTTTTACCTACTGCTTCAATATTACCTGGAGAAGGCTTACTATTATACAATTATTTTCTTCCTGACCCTGCCATCATACGTAATATGGTACTTTTCCAAATTCAAGAACATTAACCTGCTCTAATATAAACAAAATACATCCAGAAATATTTAGTGGAAATGTAATTAAGAAAAACCTGGCTTTCAAATAGTACCATCCTTCATTGGTTCACAGCCTTATTTTAAGCATTCTTTCAACTTATTATTATGAAGACCCTAGCAAAGGATTTGATTTTTGTAGGAGGACAGCACCCCCCCACCAGAGAAAGAAATATTTTGGGAAATATTAAACAGGCAGATCTTCCCCAAAAGAATAATGGAGAAGATCTTTAAAAAGGCAGAAATGTCTCCCACCCCTCAGCCAGAAACTCAGCAGAAACCAGGTCTGTAGAAATGCAGATATGATCGTCCTTTCAGAAAGGCTGGAGCCAGGAAGCTTGGAGCTGATGGGATTAGAAAGACAAAAGATCCCTAGAATCAACAATCCCTCACCCCAAAAAATCCAACACAGGACATAGTCATCAGCCCCAGCCCCAGGGAAGCAGGATATGACCTTTGGGACATAATAGGTTTAACCCACCAATACCAGAAAGGCACATTGAACCTCAGGTCAAAGTTCATGCCACAGGAAGAACTCCAAACACAAAAGCCCAAGAAGGTATAAAAACCCACCACTCCCTGCTACATGTGGTCAGCTGCTCCAGAGCCTCATGTCTTGCGGTTCTGCTCTTCAATAAACTACAACCTTCTTTCTAAAGCAGTCTCCATTTTGTTTATTCCCAGCTTGGACTGGACCCTGATGAAGACTTTTCTTTCAACACTTTCTTTCAAATTCAGCTTATCCCACAAAAATCATGTTTTTATTCAGGTAGTTAGCTAGTTACCATTGATTCATTTGGAATTCCTTGTGATTGCCTGGACAAATACTAGCCAAACAAGAGGCAATGACCTGTTCCCACCAATATTTTATAGTTCTTCAAATGACATCTCAGGAATTTATTCTGCTATACAGTATCTATTATCTCCCTTTCATTACTTTCTTCAATCTTGCCAAATTGAGAGTTTGTTCTAGTCTAGGGGTGAGGAACAATTGCCCTTTTATGGCTTGTGGACTTCAACTCCCAGAATTCCCGAGCCAATAACCCTGTTCTAGTCCATTATTTATGTGCAACACATGACCAAAGTCTGTGTATTTCAAATTGTTAGTCATTGCCTTAAGGGAATAATCAGTCCTGATTTATTTGAGGATTAATTGCTTGGTTCTTGTAGAAACCATTATACTTTTAATAAAAATCTCTAGATTCAAAACTCAAAACTGTCTATCTTTCTTTCCTCACCTTTTCTCAGAAACTATCTTTTATATTTTACCATTGGATAGACCACTGTCTTTAGTATTTGGTTCTTTGTTATGTTTTATCTTTCATGATTTTGCGTATAGTGAGTATATCTTTACCTTTCTTCCTAGGATTAATTTTTCTATATTTCTTTCTCCCTCATTATTTGCCTTAAGTTAGCGACTTGAATTAGTGTCTCTCTTCTCTTTTCTGAAACTTGTTCATTTGGCATTTCTCTCTACACATGTGGCTTTATTATTCTTTATAAGATCTTGAGTAAATTTTGCTCACATGAGGAACATGGTCATCCACAGCAAAGTCAACAGCACCATAATGAAGGACCCAGCACTTAACATGTATTACATGCATTGCACGCTTTTAAGAAGTGAGAGAGCTTTCATTGCTCCAGTCTTGCCCAACATTTTAATACTGTAGACCCTCTGAGGGACACCTTTGCATGAGGAATTGGTTTAGCTTCCCAGGTTTAGAACTACCTGGTGGCTCTTCAATTATTTTTAAACTAAAAATAGAAAGTTTACTTTAAATATTTTTAAACATTTTTATGGTTTCTGGGATATAAAAAAATAAATTTAAAATGCTTTTATTTATTTATTTATTTATTTGTTTGTTTATTTATTTGTTTGTTTGTTTATTTATTTATTTTCTACAGGTTATAATTTTCTAGGTTGGAAAAAACAAGATTTTCCAGTAAGAATTGCCTGTGCTAACATAGTATCAATAATAATTTTAATGAAAAGCTTATGTTACACATGGATTTGAAACATTTGTATATTGTCTCACATTAAATATCTCATATCTATACTTTAGGGTAATTATTCACCCATGTCAGATCCAAAACAGAAGCATTTATATTTTCATAGATGTTCCCTAGAAAGGAAAAAAAGCTTTTTTTCTTTCTTTCTTTTATTTATTTAAATTTAAATTAAATTTATTTAAATTCAGCATGAGCTAAATTGCTGGGTATAGAATGGAAAACAATGTAATTTAAATATGTTGCCTTAAAGGAAAAAGTAACATTAAACTTTTATTATGGAAAAGAAATAAAAAGCATAATGTTCTGATCATCTTTGCAGCAGCTCTGATCTAATGAAATAGCAGTTTCATTTCTTTTACAATTCCTTTTGGAAGAATTTAATTAGTCAACTGATAATAAATTATATCTTCAACTGGATGCTGTACTATTGTACTGCAAAATTTAGTACTCTCTTTTAGGGCATCTCTGAGGAATTTCCAGGAACATAATTCCTTATTGAGGTTAACAAATCTGTTACTATCATGCACAATTCTTGTCAAGAGAATATTAATGTCTTTTGTAGCACTGACCATATAAGACAAATGCAAACTTGATGTCAAGCTATGAAGACTGCTTGCGTTACAACTGCCATGCTGCTTCTAGCTTGCCTATAGTTGTGAGGGGAGAGGGGGATGTTTGGAATGCACAGGTGGATTCTATCCGGATGGGAACCAGGGCCACTGGAGGAATGTTGTGGCAAACAGAAACATTCTTCTCATAACAATTGAACAATGTGACCTGACCTGTCAGAGAGGGGAGGGAGGGAAAGTTTTACTCTTTTAATTATCTTTTTCCCGCCATATTGCCAGAACTGGTTTTTTATTCTTTAGAGTAGGTATGCTGTATCCAATAAAGTGTTACATTAGAGATTGGAATGGCTCTGATGTATTTACTTCATTGGAATCCTTGGCTGGAACCTTGACACTAAACCAGCTCTCTTTTCAACTTCAATTCTAACCGAGAGGTCCTAAGCCCCTACGCCCAGTGTCATAAACTCCAGAGGGGTAGTGAAGATTCAGGGGAAGATGCCCAAGATGGAGCAGCCAACTAAGGCTGGGTCAGGATCAATCAGTGGAGCCCCAACCGGGGCTGAGGGCAGCTCCAGAACTCAGCTGGCCATGGCGTGCCCCAAAATGAAAGAAGAACAGAGGGAGCTGTTGCTAACCCTGGAGTGGACGGGCGGTGTTATGTCCTGGGCCTTGCTGAGTCATTCAGCAAGGCTCAGGAAGGCTGCAGAAAGGTTGCAGAGACCCGGACAGACCACGTGTCTGCCCGGGACCCAGACAGGCTGTCTCCGGCCTTGCGCGCATGCATTGGTGACGAAGGTGGGATTCGCCGCATAGGAAGCCAAAGGAAAAGACACTACGGCCAACTCACCTGAAGGCCTGACGCAAAGAGAAGCGCGGCATCCAGGAGAAGCAACCGCCTGCCAGTACAAAGACGCTGGAGGTGGGCTTGGCTTCATGGGACCCCTTCTCCTTCCTTGTGGCGAGAGACATCGAAGAGGCTATCGGTCACAACGATGTCCAAGCTGGGCCGTCTTGTCGAGTTCGACACTTTGCACCCGGAACGCTGGAGCTCTTACGCAGCTAGCGTTGAGAACTACTTCAGGGTGAACAAGATCCAAGAAGACGGACTGAAAGCTGCTACTTTGCTGTGTGTCTGTGGGCAAGAGACTTTTGACATTGCCGAGAACCTTGTAGCCCCAGCACCATTGGAATCGAACGCATATGCCGATCTAAAGAAAATGCTGCGCGAGCATTTTGAGCCCAAGCTGTCTGTAATAGCTTGGAGGCACCAATTCGAGCAGCGGGATCAGCGGCTGGGAGAATCAGCTGCGGATTTCATCGCGGCTCTGAGACAGGCTGCTAGGCCATGTGCATTCCAAGACTTGGAAGAGAGGCTCTGAGATCGACTCGTCTGCGGATTGCGAAGCCGTGAAATGCAACAAAAGTTGTTTGCTAGAGCTGATCTCTCCTTCCAAGATGCCCTGAGAGAAGTTGCAGCTGAAGAAGCAGCCGGCGGTGCGGTGAAGGCCTTGCGGTCGACCAAGAACCCTCCAGCAGCAGTCCCCGTCCATCAGGAAGTCATGCGAGAGGCCTCCGGAGAAGAATCCGAGGAAGAAGAGGTGGACAGACTTTAACAGTCAGTGGAGAGAAGACTGCAAGAACGCAGAGGACAGATGCCTGCATCCCTTCGGTGTTTCGGCTGTGGGGGTCGCCACAGGAGAGCCAACTGCCGTTTTCGTTCTGCTGTTTTCTGGGCATGTGGCAGGCAAGGCCACATCGCATCAGCCTGCATGGGTCGCCAGAAAAACAGGTCCCCTGAAGAATTGCCTCTGAAAGGTACCAAGGTCCCCAGCCAACATAGGGTGGGGTTCTGCATGTCCCGTAGGGGGGTATTTAAAACTGGGGTTCACCGGCCCCTTAAGAAAAAGCTGCGCATTGATGTAAAGTTGCAGGGAGTTCCCCTGGCCATGGAGCTGGACACAGGGTCCGCTCTTTCTATTATTTCTGCAGACACCTTTAAAAAGGTTTGCTCCAGGAGTGGCTCACGAGTCAAACTCAGGCCCTCCAATCTCATCCTCACTGACTTTCAGAATTCACGAGTCAGTGTGAAGGGGGAGGACATGCTTAGAGTACAGCGTAAGGAATTTGATGGGTTGTTAGAAGTGGTGGTAGTTGGGGGTGATCGCACGAGTCTTATAGGACTCGATTGGTTCGAGGCACTTGGGATCCAAGTGACTGGTCTTAATCATCTGCAAACTGCCAACCTTGCAGGAGTCTGTAAGGAGTTTGCTGATGTATTCAGCTCAGAGCTTGGCTCATACAAGGGGCCTCCCATTGCTTTAAAATTAAATCCAGCCATCACACCCATCAGGGTTAAACCAAGGAGGGTGCCTTTTGCACTCAAAAGTAAAATAGATGCTGAGTTGGACAAACTGCTCCAACAAGGCATTCTTTAACCTGTGGATTCTAGTCCATGGGAAACCCCCATAGTGACACCATTAAAAGCAAATGGTGAAGTCCGAATCTGTGCGGACTATAAATGCACACTAAACAAAGCCTTGCAGCAGCATGCATATCCAGTACCTGTGGTGAGCCACATTCTGGCCTCACTGAAGGGGGGAAAACTCTTTCCTAAGCTCAATTTAGCTCAGGCCTATCAACAGTTACCTGTTGATGAGGCAACAGCTGAGGCACAAACTATAGTTACTCATAGAGGGGCTTTCAAAGTAAAAAAGCTGCAGTTTGGGGTCAATGTAGCCCCTGGCATCTTCCAAGGGGTGATGGAGCGAACGCTCCATGGCATTCCTGGGGTCTGCCCCTATTTCGATGACGTCCTCATTGCAGGAGAGTCATCGGGAAACTTGGCTGAAAGGCTGAGATCTGTCTTGCTGCGTTTCCGCCAAGCTGGGCTGAAGTTACAGCAAGACAAATGTAAAATTGGTGTAACATCCACCGAATTTCTAGGATTTCGTATTGATGCTGAAGGCATCCACCCTGCAGAGTCTAAATTCCAGGCCATTCAACTGGCCCCTAGTCCCCAGTCAAAAGCTGAACTCCAGGCTTTTCTGGGCCTACTTAATTTTTATCATTCATTTCTCCCCAAGGCTGCAGTGGCTGAGCCATTACACCGGCTATTGGACAAGCAGACTCCATGGACATGGACCAAGGTCCATGAAAAGACTTTCAAAGAAATCAAGGCTTTGCTATCCTCCAATGCTGTACTGGCTCACTTCAATGAGCAATTGCCTGTGTGCATCGCATGTGATGCCTCCCCTTATGGGGTAGGAGCAGTGTTAAGTCATCTGAAGGCTGATGGGACTCAGGTCCCTGTGGCCTATTACTCTAGAACTCTCTCATCTGCAGAGCGTAATTATGCGCAGATTGATAGGGAAGCCTTGGCAATAATCTCAGGCATCAAGAAATTTCATGATTTCTTGTATGGCCGCCATTTCACGGTCTACACTGACCACAAGCCCTTGCTGGGTTTGTTTATAACCAACAAACAAACCCCTCACATAATATCTCTGAGAATGCTGAGATGGTCAATTTTCTTGGCAGCTTATGATTACACTCTGGTTCACAAACCAGGGACAGAGATGGGCCACGCTGATGGCCTTAGTAGGTTACCTCTAAAGCAAATAGAGGCAGACCCTGCTCCTGCTGTACACACTCTGTCTATTCAGGACTTACCTGAATCTCCCCTCAATACTAGGGATGTGGCTGCTGAAACAGCCACTGATCACACGCTTGCACACGTGCTGACATGGGTGTTGTCAGGATGGCCTGACACGTGTCCTGGTACAAAGTTCCAAAGGTTGGCGTAGGAAACATGAAATTTCTACATTCAAAGGGTGTATCCTGTGGGGAAGCAAGGTAGTCATCCCGGCCTCATTGAGGACTAGAGTCTTGCTCTCTCTGCATGAGGGACATCCGGGAATTGTGAGGATGAAGGCGCTTGTGCGTAGCCATCTTTGGTGGCCTGGACTCGATAAGTACTGGGTGGCTTCACAGGTGTCACAGGTGCCACAACCGCGGGCACCTAGGAGACTCCAAGTGGGTGACCCAGTTTGGGCCAGAAACTATGGGCATGGACATCTCTGGGTACCTGCTCTAGTATGTAAGGTCTCTGGGCCACTGTCCTACAAAGTGGCCTTGGAGGATGGTCGTGTGCTTAGACGCCACATAGACCAATTGTGCTGGAGGCTTCCTGGCCACATTTCCGCCCCTGGCTCTGCTCTCGGGGGGGGGGGGGAAAGGGACCCCAATTACGGTTGTGGACCACAGTCTCTCCACAAGGGCACTTATCCAAATGTTTCAGATGAGGGTCTTGCCACGGAGGCGGCTTCTGACTCTGGCAGAGGTCCCTGGCTTAGGGCAAATGGCCATAAATCGGCTACTCAGGGTACTCCCGCTGCTGGCCTTGGGCTCGAGGGACAGTGCTCCCAAGAGGAGTCCCATGGAATTCTGGGGAACTCCACCCCACCAAGGGACTCGGGGAACTCAACCCCACCAAGGAACTCTGGTTTGGGTCTAGTGGATCCAGCCAGTCAGCAGTCAGGAGGAATCCCTGAGTCTTCTGGGCAACAAAGTCCTGGTTGGTTTTGCGCAAACCGGGAGCAGGCACTCCAGGCACCTATTACTAATCCCACACCTCAAATTAAACCTGCATCTAATCTGGCTCCACGGAGATCGGAACGGGTCAAGGGTCCTCCTAAGTATTTAAATGAATATGTAAGATCCTTGTCCACTACACAGGAGGGTTATTAGCCCACGCCATCTGAGAAAGTAACAACAATTATAGTGCTGCGGTGCAAATATTGTCAAAGAGTGAAAGTTCGTGGATACCACGGGGACCTGAAGAAAAATAGGTTGCCAGGAGTAAGGTTGACCGCATAACGTGCCAACCGACCAGCCATGATGTGTGTGTATGATGTTAAACAATATGTGTCGTGTTGTTTAATCCAAGAGGGGAGGGGTGTTATGTCCTGGGCCTTGCTGAATCATTCAGCAAGGCTCAGGAAGGCTGCAGAAAGGTTGCAGAGACCCAGACAGATCACTTGTCTGCCCGGGACCCAGACAGGCTGTCTCCGGCCTTGCGCGCATGCGCAAGGCGGGAGAATGGCCTGCAATGATTGGCTGTGCATCCCCTTGCATGGGGAGTATAAAAGGACCAGTTGCCATTGGGTTATTGCTTCTGTTCTGTGAATGTACCTAATAAAAGATCCTTTGTTGTGAACCTGCCTCGTCTCGATGTCTGCTTTGCAAGAACAGAACAGGCGGGATGACAGCTTTCAGCCATCTGGAGCTGGGGAAATGGCGAGATGGAGAGCAGAAGGCAGCTGAAGTCGAATTCCCCCTGTTCTACCCCCCAGGCTGAATTCACTCGGGAGCAAGAGTGGTGGAATGGGCAGCCCCGAGAGAGCAGTACTTGCCACCATGTGGCAGCCAGTTGGTGGAGCAACTGAGGCAGAAGTTCAGCAGCCTGGAAGTGCGGGGGGGGAGAGAACCAGTTCAGAAGCTGGATCAAAATCCCCAGCTGGGGTCTAGTCAAGTTTCAGCACCAATGCCTGACCCCAACCCTCACTGGCAGCAGCAGCCATGGCAGTTGGAGGCGGCCAGCCCACAGCCTGGGATTTCCCCATAGCTCGGTCCCAGCCCGGGAACTGGGGCCCACAGCCTGCTACTGGGGCCCGCTCCACTGCCTAAAGTGATGGGTTGGTGGCCACCATCAGCTCCAATGTATGGCCTGGGCTGCCCCAAGGCTACTGCTACCCCCTCTGCTCAAGGCCACTTTCGATGAAAACCTGGAGAAGCTGGCATTCTTCCTCAAGCAGGTTTGGGCACACCTAGACCAGCATGGAAGACAGTACGCTAACGATGAAGCAATTGTGGCCAACCTCAAAGGGGTGGCAGCAGAGTGGGTGACAGTCCTCCACAATGAGAGAGCCCCTGAGTTGGCAGACCTGGATGCATTCCTAGGAGAGCTCAGAACCTGAGGAAGCAGACCCATAGCGGAATACATTAGGGAGTTCAGGAGGATCGCAGGGAGGTAGAGGCATTGGCCGGAACAGCTCCTGACCTACTACTTTCAAGATCAACTGAGTCGTGATCTGTACCACATATGCCTGGCCAGAGGGATCCCAGACCGGCTCAACGATTGGTACTAATTGATGACCACTGCAGAGCTAGACCTGATGGAGTACAAAGGCCAGGGGAGATTTGAGTTGTGCCCAAAGAGGAGCCAAGAAAAGTGAGCACTGGGAAGAAAGCAACCAGCATCAGTATCTCTGGCCCCTACTGAAGCCACAACCCATGGTCCCATCCTGTGCTTCTGATGTGGCCAGGAGGGCCATCAAGCAGCAATGTGCCCAGTGCCAACACCCAGGGCAGCCACTGTGCCCCCTCCTCCTCTGAAGCCCAAGAAGCCACAGAAAAAAGAGAAGGAGAAAATGCAAGTGGCAGCACAGGTTGTCGAGGTCTTCCCACCAAAAGCAAAGGGGAGGGAACTCCGATTGAAGAGGAGCCATGGATGACCCTCTATAATAGCAACAGTGAGGGAGAAGATGACTCAATGGGGAGTGGACTGGTCAACCTCCTCGCAGCTAAGGTGGACATTACAGCATCCCGCTTGGGAGCAAGAGGGGTGGTAAAAGCCCTGATAGACTCAGGTTGTACCCGATGTCTGATTAGCCAGGTCACAGTACAAAAATTAGGTGAGAAAATGGGTGAGAAAACTCAGGAAGCCCATGAAGTTTGAGCAACTTGATGACACTTTGGTAGGAGGCTTGGGCGCCTCCCACCTAATGGAACCGGTGCATCTGAAATTTGGGGACCACAAAGAGACTATTCGATTTGTGGACACCCCTAAGATGGCTGAAGAAGTGATCTTAGGGCTAGCTTGGCTAGGAAAATGGGCCCTCCAGATCTATTGGGAGAAAGCCTCAGGGTGAGTGGTGATGAAGTGGAAAAAACCCCTTCCCCTAAGAAAGGAAAGGAAGAAGACGAGAGAGGGGAGGGAGGGAGGGAGAAAACCCCCTGAGTGCAGCAAAGCAGCATCTGAAAAGGGGGAGGAGCAGCAGCCCATCCCCAGAGAGTACAGAGACCTCATGGAAGTGTTCAGTGAAAAGGAGTGTGACGTCCTGGCCCCTCACTGCCCTATGGACTGTGCTATCGAGATTCTGCCTGGGGCAAAGCTCCCCAAGCCAAAGATGTATTCCATGAATCCAAAGGAGATGAAGGAACTGAGGGACTATATCGACAAAAATTTGGTGAGGGGATTTATTCAAGTGGTGAAATCTTAAGTGGCAGCACCAGTGCTGTTCAAAGAAAAGAAAGATGGGTCACTGAGATTGTACATTGATTTCCGTGGTATTAACAGAGTGTACATGGAAAACATGTACCCATTCCCCCTCATGAAGGACATGTTGGGACATTTAGCCAAGGGGAAATATTTCACAAAGTTAGACCTGAGGGAGGCATATTATCGAGTGAGGATCAAGGAAGGTGATGAGTGGAAAACTGCTTTTAATTGCCCCCTAGGAAGCTATCAGTTTCAAGTAATGTCTTTGGAAACTAGTCAAGGAGAGAAGCAACCTGGAACTGAGGAGAAACTTCCTGATAGTTAGAACAATTAACCAGTGGAACAACCTGCCTCCAGAAGCAGTGAATGCTCCAACACTGGAAGTTTTTAAGAAGAGACTGGACAGCCATTTGTCCGAAATGGTATAGAGTTTCCTGCCTGAGCAGGGGGTTGGACTCGATGACCTCCAAGGTCCCTTCCAACTTTTATTATTATTATTATTATTATTATTATTATTATTATTATTATTATTATTATTATTATTATTATTATTATTGTTGTTGTTGTTGTTGTTGTTGTTGTTGTTGTTGTTGTTGTTGTTGTTGTTGTTGTTGTTATTATTATTATTATTATTATTATTATTATTATTATTATTATCTTTTGGGCTACAGGAGGCCCCTGTAGTATTTATGCAGCTTATAAATGAGGTGCTACATGAGCACTTATACAAGGGGGTTTTGGTGTACTTGGTGACATCCTCATTTACACTGAAACTATGGAAGAACATGTGAAGTTCGTGCGACAGGTGCTGAAAAAACCTGTTGGATGCTAAGCTATATGCCAAGCTGTCAAAACATGAGTTTCACAAAACCAGCCCAGACTATCTGGGCTACCGAGTGTCACACGAGGGAGTGGAGATGGACCCAGGATAAGTAAAGTCCATCTTGGAGTGGCAAGCCCCTCACACTCACAAGCAGCTACAAAGCTTCCTGGGTTTTACGAACCTCTACAGACAGTTCATCCCCTCTTTCACAAAGATTGCATTGCCAATCACTGAGCTATTGAAAATGGGGAGAGGGGGAGAAAATCCCCGGCTGAATCAGCCCTTGAACTGGACGATGGAGTGCCAAGCAACATTCGAGAAACTGAAGGGGCTGTTTGCAGCTGGACCAGTCCTAAAAGCACCCAGGCCCAGAGGAACCATTTGTGATCCAGGCAGACGCCAGTGACATGGTCGTGGGAGCAGTCCTCCTCCAGTGAAATAAGGAGGGAAACCTGCAGCCATGTGTGTATACGTCCTGCAAACTAAATGACACAGAGCCATGGTGGGCTGTGTGGGAGAAAGAGGCTTTTGCGGTATGATGGGCATTATTGACATGGAGACAATTCCTAGAAGGAAGCAAACCCCCATTTGAGATGAGGACTGACCATTAAAATTTGGAAGCTCTGAAGACCCCCTGCAAGCTTTCCCCCAAACAAGTCCAATGGGTGCAGTACTTCAAACGGTTTGATTTTGAACTAAAATACATCCTGGGGGGGGGGAGGGTTTCCTGGCAGATGCTCTGTCCCACATGCCCCAGTACAAGAGCAGTCAAGAGGAGGTGGTGAACTCCATCATTCCGGCCAAGCAACAAGTGGCACAAGCCACAACTAGGCGGCAAGAGAAGAAGAGGGGCTCGCTCCCCACCGATGCATTTGCTCAGCAACTGAAGCAAGAACTGCAAAACGATGCATGGTTTGTGGCCCATCAAGAAGAACTAACTATGAGAGAGCAATTGGCATGGAAGGAAGATAAGTTGTATGTCCTAGACAGTCTGCGACTGCAAGTCTTGCAGCATAGACATGACACCAAGCAAGCTGGCCATTTTGGGTTCTTAAAAACTTGCATCTTGCTAATCACCAGTTCTGGTGACCAAAGATGAAGAAAGACATTGAGAGCTATGTGAAAAGCTGTGCAGTTTGCACAGCCAGCAAAAGACTACCAGGAAAGAGCCCAGGGCTATTGCAGCAGGTTGCTGACCTGGTCAGACCCTGGGAGGAGATAGCCATGGACTTTATCATGGAGCTACCTGAGAGTGGGGGAAACACCATGATTTGGACTGTGGTAAACTTGTTCTCCAAGCAAGCTCATTTCATCACATATTCTGGACTCCCCTCAGCCCAAAAGCTAGTGAAATTGTTCTTAAAGCATATCTACCAGTTGCATGGAGTACCCAAGTGCATCATCTCAGACCGAGGGGTCCAGTTTACTGCTAGGTTCTGGAGGGAGTTTGTGAGGATGATTGCGTCCTCCCAGGAGCTTAGTTCAGCTTTTCATCCAAGTACAAATGGGCCTGCTGAACGAGCCAATGCAATGGTGGAACAATATCTGCATTGCTATGTCAATTACCAGCAAACTAATTGGGCAGGGCTCCTGCCATTTGTGAAGGTGGCATACAACAATGTGGTGCACAGTAGCACTGGTTTCACCCCTTTTAAGTTAGCCACAGATGTAGAGTTCATGCCCATACCAGAATGCCCTCAGGAGCCTCCCTCCTCGGACACCTTAACTGAATGGATAGATTCATTCCAACGTGTTTGGAGCAATGCAAAGAAAGCTTTAGTCAAGGCAGCAGAGAGCCAGAAAAAATAGGGAAAAGACGAGCTCCCCAAGGAACATTCCATGTAGGAGATAAAATGTATCTATCCACTAAATACCTCAAGTTGAGACAAACTTGCAAAAAGTTAGGTTTGAAGTACACAGGCCCCTTTCCTATTGTTTACGTCATAAACCCTGTAACAGTAGAGCTCAAACTGCCTAGAATACTGGGGAAAGTACAGCCAGTATTCCACTGCAGTCTACTGAAACCATTTAGAGGCTCTATGATGAGACTGGGCGGGGGAGGCAGCCCCTGATCCAATACTGGTGTGTGTGGGGGGGAGACACACTATGAAGTCAAGTGAATTTTAGACTCCAGAATCCACAAAGGGATATTACAATACCTAATCCAATGGAAAGGTTACCCGATGTCAGAGGTTAGATGGGTAAAGGCTCACAATGTGAAAGCGGATCGCTCAGTGGAGCATTTCCATACAAAGTACCCCTAGTAGCCAGGGCCCTCTCAAAAGGAAGTTAACCATTAATGATGTGCATTCATTGTTTTCCAGGTTCTCCCAACTCTGTAAGGGGGCCAGCCTGTCAAGACTGCTTGCATTAGCTTGTCTACAGTTGTGAGGGGAGAGGGGGATGTTTGGAATGCACAGATGGATTCTATCCAGATGGGAATCAAGGCCACCAGAGGAATGTTGTGGCGAACAGAAACAGTCTTCTCATAACAACTGTCTGAGGATTAATTGGACAATGTAACTTGACCTGTTAGAGAGAGGAGGGAAAATTTTACTCTTTTAATTATCTTTTTCCCACCATATTGCCAGACTTTTTCTATTCTTTAGTGCCGGTATGCTTTATCCAATAAAGTGTTACATTAGAGATTGGAATGGCTCTGGTGTATTTACTTCATTGGAATCCTTAGCCGGAACCTTGACACTTACGAGTTTTGAGGCCAGGCTGGCTGTTGTTGTGCTGGAGTGGGTCAGTGGAAGAAAGAATAAACAATGCTCAGGTGTGGCTTTGGAGTGCAACTGAGCCATCAAGTGAGCAAATGAGCTGCCCTGACTGGTAGCCGGTACAGGTAGTTCTCGACTTACAACAGTTAATTTAGTGACCATTCAAAGTTACAATGGCACTAAAAAAAGTGACTTCTGACTGTTTTCACACTTATGACCATTGCAGCATCCCCATGGTAATGTGATCAAAATTCAGATGCTTGGCAATTGACTCGTTTTTTTTAAAAAAAAATTTTTTTTATTGGTTTATCAAAATATAAAATACAAAGAGAAATTCAAAAAAGTAATAGAAAACTAGGAGGAGAGGGAGGGAAGAGAAGAAAAATGGTTAAAGAGGGAAAAGAAAAGAGGAAGGCACCAACTTCTGAGTCTCTTTAGCACATTAGACGATAACATTACAACCACAACTTTTTACTTTTACACAACAGTATGTACAAATCATTTGTATAAAAATAAACCTATCTAATTAGCAAAAACAAAATCAAAATTTCATTTTTTTTTCATTGCAAACACAAAATCCGGAAGCAATTTCAAAATAGAAAAAAGGTTAGATATATTTGACCATCTCTGCTTCTCTCTGCTGTGGGGAATAATATATACTTCTGTTGACTCATTAATCTTTATCATAATTCATATTAAGGGAATCCTCCATATTATTTCAATTTTTTTTAACCCTAAATGGAGAAAACACTTTTTCTAGTTCAGATATTTTACTAACTTTAAACAATACTCAAGTATTATATATAAAGGGGGGGGGGGACCTCTTCATTTTAAACCCAAAACCCAAAACTACATTAGAGCTTTCTCAGTATTACTTAAAAAGAGAGAAGACATGCATTTACAAATGCATTTTATACATACGAAGCTACCTTAAAGCTTTCTTTTAATACATATATAAAACTTATAAAAATCCATCCTAACTAATTAAATCATTAAATTTAAGCCACTCCTTCCAGCTTGTCTTCATAGAATGAAATCTTTTTCTTCTGAAGGGTGTCTATCAAGTCTCCTTTCTTGAAGAAGTTCTCAGCATTATTTATATCTATGAAAAAAAGTCCCAAGATGGTTCTGTTAGACATTGTAGATAAACCTGGAGCAAATCCTCATAGAATGAAGTTTCCTTCTCTAAGATGTCTATTATATCTTTTTTTCTCAAAGAGTTCTTGACCTTGTTGGTATCCATGAGGAAAAAATCCCAAACTTGATCTCTTAAGAATTGTGAGTTTACTTGACACTCTTGTTTCAGCTGCACTGGGAGGATTATATTCAACCATCATCATAATAAAAACTGGTGTCAAGTTATATTCCAAAGATACAGTTAGGTTATTTGCGTTGTCCAGCATTTGTAGAGTTGACAGAGTGGGTTGATAATTTTCTACGGTGGGTTGATAATGTTCTTTTTTAATGTCTTCTGTATAATTATTATCATTGGATTTGTGGTATAAATGATTTTCTGTATGGACCTTTGAAAGATTTCCTTGATGACAGACTCCAGCTTAGAGTTAAACATCTTCGTAGCTTCCACTAATGATCAAAAAATATTATTTCTTTATTTTTTCCTTTTTCTAGCCAATCAGAGTTCATGAAAATTGGAAAATTTCAACCACCACAACAACACAATACAAAGCTACAGATTATTTTAAAAGTAGTAAATTAAGAGCACAACTTTTACCCTTATATTTAAAAAAAAAATACTCCACGCTTCCTTATTTTAGCTGCCTCCAGCAACCCTCTTCCTTGTCATTTAACAATAAAAGAATCTCAGAGATGGCATATAGCTTCAAAAAAGAGTGATAAACTGTAACTAAAGAGAGCTTCTTTTAGATAATAGAGATAATAGTCTCATAAATTGATTAAGAAATGAAGGGCACAGCTTATTGTCCATTTGAAAAATAAATTCCAAAATGGCTGTTTGGAACATGATTTCAGCGCTGCCCACCTTCAGCTCACCAGCTGTTTTGAAGCATGGCTTCTAAAAGTGTTTGAAGACTGTTGCTGTTATCGGAGGATCTTGAGGGATGATTCTGGGATTCTCCCTAACACAGGAGAGTCAAATAAACAAAAGAAAGCCTGTTCCTTCTGTTGTTAAGTTGGAAAAAATGACAGTCCAGAGAGAGGGGATTCTCTGGGTGTGTCACTGTTGGCCAAGACTTAACTGGAAGTCCAGGCAATTGATTCATATTTATGATGGTTGCAGTGTCCCAGGGTCATGTGATTACCTTTGAGACCTTCTGACAAACAAAGTCAATGGGGAAGCTAGATTCACTTAACAACTGTGTTACTAATTTAACAACTGCAGTGATTCGCTTAACAACAGTGGTAAGAAAAGTCATAAAATGGGGAAAATTCACTTAACAACTGTCTCACTTAACAACATAAAGGTTGGTCTCAATTATGATCATAAGTTAAGGAGTACCTGTACTGTTGTTGGGTAGATAAAGGGACTGTTTTCATTGGCCAAATATACTACATAGGTGTTGAGTGGAACCTACCTCATCAGTTGCTAGGGGACCTGCTGCTGGTTTGAGGTATAAAAGGAGACGGAGAGAGAGAGAGACAGAGAGACAGAGAGAGACACACAGAGAGAGAGATAAAGAGAAAGAGAGATGGAAAGACCTAGAGATACTTAAAGATGAGACACACATTGCCATACTTGAGCCTATGCACCTTTGGAGATATTGTGTAGGAAATTGGTGGCTGGAGAGAAAGTCACTGATGTGAGTGAACTGGGCAGTTGCGGTATACAGCTGGCAGTTCCTGGCCCCAGTTGGAGAGGAGAATGAAGACCCTGATAGCAAACAAAGAGAAGCAAAACTAAAGAGAAAGAGACATGCTACACCCCAGATCAAAGGCAGACAGGAAAAGAGGGAGACAGATACTTGCAGATCTTCATGACCTATAGAACCTAATTCCAAGCAGAAACCACTAGATAACCAATCACAGAAGGAGGAAGGAAGTAAAGAGAAAAAGAAACAAAAAAAGAAAAACATAATGAAATAGAGAGTGATGGAAAGGTTGTAAATCCCAATTACAATGTAGGAGATATAAGAAACATACCCAAGACCAATAAAGGACTCAAATGCCTATACACTAATGCTCAAAGTTTAGGAATCAAACAGGGTGAACTTAAAGTATTAGCACATGAAGGCAGATACGATATAGTTACCATTACTGAAACTTGGTGGGATGAAATGACTGGAATGTACTGATGGAAGGATACAAACTACTCAAAAGAAACAGACCTAACAAAAGAGGAGGTTGAGTTGCAGTAGTAATGAAAGACTTTAACTACCATGATATCAATTGGGAGACAAACTCTGCAGCAAATAGGAGATTGAACAGATTCCTAACCAACCTAGCTGACAACTGTGTCATCCAAAAGGTAGAGGAGAGAACTAGAGGAAAAACTATACTGGACCTAATTCTTACTAATAGAGAAGAAGTGATAGAGGGAGTTGAAGTTGCCAGAACCTTGGGTGAGAGTGACCACGTCATACTGGAATTCAATATAATGCAAACACAAGCAATAGAATATAATACAACCAGTGTCTTAAATTTTAAAACAACTGATTTTAACAAACTCAGAGAGAGCCTAAGCAAAATTTCATGGATAAAAATCTAAAGGGAAAAACAACTCAAGAAGCATGGGAAAAACTGAAAAATATGATCATAAAAGCCCAGTCCAAAACAATACCATTAAAAAATAAAAACAAGAAATCCAAGAAGAAACCAGCATGGGTGCACAAAGATCTCTCTGATAAACTGAAAGACAAAAAGGAAAAGTACAAAAAATGGAAAGAGGGACACATAACTAAGGCAGAATATCAACAGATAGCCTGAATCTGCAAAGATGAACTCAGGAAAGCAAAGACTCAGAATCAACAAAGACTTGCAACAAAAGTCAAAGATAATAAAAAAAGTTTCTTTCAACATATAAATAACAAAAAATATCAAGGAAACAGCCAGTCCACTAAAGAGAGAAGATGGCAAGGAAGTAACAGGCAGTAGAGAGAAAGCAGAGCTGCTTAACTCATTCTTTGCATCAGTCTTGACATGAAAAGAAACTATAGCCCAACCTATCAAAAACATAGCTGTAGAAGACAGAATAGAAATAAAAATTAAAATAAGCAAGAAAATGATAAGAGAAAACCTGATTACATCCCAGAGTTCTGAAGAAGCTGGCAGATGTTATCTCACAACCATTGTATCATATCTTTAAAAAATCTCAGAGCATTGGGGTACTACCAGAGGATTGGAAAAGAGCTGATATGGTTCCCATCTTCAAAAAAGGGGGAAAAAATCAGACCCAGGAAACTACAAACCAATCAACCTAATATCAATACCTAGGAAGATACTGGGGGGAGAAAAATAAAAAAACAGATCTGTGAACATCTAGAAACAAATAAAGTTATAACTAATATCGAGCACGGGTTTGTTAAAAACAGATCAAGCCAAACCAATCTTATTTCATTCTTTGACAAAGTGACTAAATTAGTAGATCAATGAAATACTGTGGACATAGTATATTTAGATTTCAGCAAGGTATTTGACAAAGTAGACCACAACCTACTTCTTGGTAAACTAGAAAAATGTGGGATAGGCAGCATCACTACCAGATGGATTTGTAACTGGCTGACAAACCATATTCAATGAGTAGTCTTTAATGGTACTACATCCACTTGGAGGGAAGTAAGCAGTGGGGTACCACACGGTTCTGTCTTCAGCCCAGTACTCTTCAATATCTTCATAAATGACTTAGATGAGGGAATAGAATGGGAACAGACTTGAACAATGGGCCCTATCCAATAACATGAAATTTAATGTGGAGAAAAGCAAGGTTTTCCACCTGGGCAGAAAAAACCAAAGGTACCAGTACAGATTAGGTGAAACCTGGCTCATAAACAGTAACTGTCAGATGGACCTTGGAGTCCTAGTGGACGATCACATAAACATGAGTCAGCAGTATGCGGCAGCAGCCAAAACAGCTAATACAATCCTTGGTTGTATAAATAGAGGCATAGAATCAAAATCACATGAAGTATTAGTACTGCTTTATAAAGCCTTAGTATGACCACATCTGGAATACTGCATCCAGTTTTGATCACCACATTACAAAACAGATGTAGAGACTTTGGAAAAAGTGCAAAGAAGAGCAACTAAGATGATTAAAGGAAGAACGGTTGCAGGATTTGTAATACAGGCATTGTACAGGTAATCGTTTAGGCCATCCTTGAAACAGCTCACGAGGATGTCCCCCAGTTGAGCTGGCACGCCAGATCCTGAAACTCCTCAGTATACTCAGCTACTGGGTGATGCCGCTACCTCACCATTTTAATGCGATCTTGAGCCTTGCAGTCGGCCAATGGATCTTTGAAGCGTCGTCTTAAGGCTGTCACGAAGCAGTTAAAATTCTGTAGCTCCAGGGCGTTTGTGTCATGGAGGGTCACCATCCACCTGGCGGTGCCACCTTCCTGACTTTGGCCTCCTCAGTGGGGATCTTATGGCCATACTCCTGCATGTAGGTGAGGATATGGACCAGGAAGAATCCAATTTTCTGGGGGTCTCTGTTGAACATAACTCTGAGGGGGGGGTGTTTTGTGTTTGTGCTGGTGGCCCCCCCCCCCATCTCCAGCTCTCAGAGCATTCGCTCTTCCAGAGCTCCCCGGCATTGGGGTTCCAGCAGCAGCAATGGCTGCTCCATCTGAGGTTTTGCCCACACCTGTTGTGGTGCTCCAGGGAGAAGCTCTCCCCACCATTTGTGGTCAGGTTTAGTCGTCATTCCTCATCATTATGGTTTGGACTCCTCTTGCCTTTAGGTCTTGGAATGCTTCCATAATGAACCGCATCATTTGATTCATGAGGGCAACTGCACGATTAGGTTCCTCGTCATCATTGAGCACCTCTAGCTCTTTTCTCCATCCATTCTGGTGACTGCCTTGGGTGAGGGTGACTTCCTTCATCTTCCTCTCCCAATCTTCCTTCTTCCCCACGCCAATGGACCACCTCAGTTTTGAGGAGCCCTTCAAGCTGGCAGCTTCCTTCATTCCTTCGACGGGGTTTGTGCTGGGGTTTGTGCTGGGGTGAGGTTTGACATTGTCTCACCCAGCACTCTATTTCTTCTTGGTCACTGCCTTGGTTAGACATCTCTCACACAGTCCCCATGGTAAGGCAGGTTCCTCTCCAGGTTGGAATCCTTTCCAGATTCCACCTAATGTAAGGACCTGCCTCAGCTGTCTCCTCAGGAAAGCACAACTCAGGAAACAGGCAATGTTTCAAAGAGGACCTTTTACTGAGAGAGTGATTGCAGAGTAAAAAGGCGGAATCTGAAGTTCCCATGCAAAAGCATTAAGCTAAAAGTCCAATTTCGTCAGCCCCACTCCAATGTCCCAGTCCATTAGGAGCCAATCCGCTGACATGAAGGTGTTATGAGAACTTTGAGCTGATAAGATGATAACTGAACATGTCCCAGGTGCCTCATTACGTCCAGTCAGCAGGAGTGAAAACAGTTGGCCCCGAGGGTATTCCCCCCTCCCTAATTCCCATCTAGATACATCAAAATGAAAGTAGAAACAAATGCTAGTAATACAGAAACATCCTCAATCCATACCAATACGAGCTCCCCCTCCCCTTCCTTATGGCAGTGTTTCAAAGGGACCTGACAATTTGGGTTTGGCTAGTCTAGAGAAAAGAAGGACTAGGGGGGACATGATAACAGCATTCCAGTATTTGAGAGGCTGCAACAAAGAGGAGGGGGTCAATTTATTTTCCAAAGCCAAGACAACAAGACAAGGACAAGAAACAATGGATGGAAATTAATCAAGGTCTGTTATCTGATTTATTTGTTCATTCGTTGTTATTTCCTGGGTGTTTTTTAATTGTAGATTTAGATTGGAAATATGCTTATTTAAATCACCAAAGTTGTTTCAAATTTCCTCGTGGTTTGAATCTATTGTCATTTGTATTTGTGCTAACATTACATATATTTCCTCCTGGAAAGTATTTATCTTGCCTTGAAGTATTGCTTCTGGAGGCTCTTGATTTTCCAGGCTAAGTCCTTCAGGGGAAAATATTGAATGTGGCATCCTGTCATTTTTTGATACGTATGTGATATCCATGTTGTCTCCCCCTTTCAAATAAACTTTCATCAATGTTTTAATTCAAAAGTCAATTTATCAGTCAGTCAAAATTACAGTTCAATGTGTTGGGGGAGGAGCCAGCTGTCAGAGCGAGCGGAGGTGCGAACGATCTCTCCAGCATCTCCAATCGCTTATCCCAGGCTCGTGGGGCTCTTTTTGAGCCGAGAGAAGCCTCGTAGGGGCGGCAGAAGGTGTGGGCGACCTGCTGCTCTGTCGTTGGTGGCGACTGACGTCGGGAAGTGGGTGAAACCCAGAACCGAGCGGACCGGGAAGAAGGCGACCAGAAATGGCCGCTGAATGACATGACAGCTGGACGGAGCTAGCGAAGAAACAGCGGAACGACAGTGTATCAGATCTGACTTGAGTGTTTTTTTCCTGAAACCTTTGTGAGTAGACTTGGAAGACGCAATTAAAGGGGTTGCAAAGAAACAAAAGCCTGGCAAAAAGAAGGTTGGAGTAGCGGTGAGCTGGCGGCGAGTGAAAGTGATAAGAAGTGAGGCCGGAAAAGGCCCCATTAGGAGGACGCCAGGAGGCAAGTTTTCGAGACTCAGAGTTTTTCTTAAAGGGACAGTGACTTTTTTTTTATCTTAACTGTTGCCGAAGATCTGTTTGAGAGTTTTGACTTTTTGGTTTTTGATTTTGACCTTGGAGCGGAGCAGCTGATGAAAGGTGGCTTCTCTGGGAAGGAACAGTGATTGACAGAAGGAACTGGATTGGGACAATGATTGGCAGTTTCTGAAAGAAGATTGCCAAGAGAAGGGAAACTTAAGAGAGACTGAAGGGAATATTGGACTATTAAACTATAACTTTACAAGTTAGAACAAAAATTGGGGAAGCTTAAAACTAACATCTGGCACTGTGGTACTAGAACGTGAAATATATTGACAGAGTTGTATTTACAGACCACGATAGTGACAAAAAGTGGAAGGAAAAAAAGAGGGAAGTGAAAAGTGGTTATTTTGGAGGAACAGTAAGTTGTGGAAAAGTTTACAAAAAATGGCAAGTAATCCAAATCTGACTAAGATTGGCGGGGAAAAAAAAAATACAATACAAAGCTCTAGCCCCATGAGTCAGAAATTGTTAGATGATATGCTTCAAAAGGAGCGTTCTAACTCATTTAAAGACCTTCAGGTAATGATGCAGGCAATGCAGGAAGCCATGTTTAAGAATCATGAGGAAATCAAGAAGGAGTTAGAAGGGGTAAGGAATGATACAGGAGAAATGAAAGAAAAGATTCAGGCAATGGATGGAAGATTTGAGGCCTTCCAACAGCAAATCGTAAAAAATGAACAGAAACTATTGGAAGTAGAACAAAGAATGGATAATGAGGAGAAGAAGGTTGAAGAGATAAATAAAAATCTAACTTTGGCTAACAAAGAATTAGTGACAGCGGTGATGCTAATGGAAGCGGAAAAGGCAGCTTATTATCTCAGATTCCAAAACGTCATTGAGGAGAGAGGGGAAGACCTTCAGGATAAGATGGCAGACCTACTGATGGGAGCTCTTGGGACAAATAAAGAGAAGATGATTGCTGCAATGGACGAGACATATAGGGTGCAGACAAATTATGGGAGAAGATATAATTTGCCTAGAGAAGTTCACGTGAAATTTATAAAAAAGACAATTAGAGATGAAATATTATATAAGACACGTGATGAACAGCTGGAGTACAGAGGGAAACAAATTATAGTGCTAAAACAAATACCTAAAAGAATGAGAGACCTACGGAAGAACTATCAATTTTTGACGTCCAGATTGCACCAAAGTAATGTGAACTTCAGATGGTTAACACCAGAGGGGATTATCGTGACTTGGCAGGAGAAGAGATTCAGGTTGGATACGTTGGAGAAAGCTGAAGACTTTTATAGACAATACTGTATCTCAGAGGAAAAGCTGGGAGATCATGGAGAAGGAAATGCGATGGTTGAAAAAGGAGAAGGTGAACGAATGATGGATAAAAGAGGGACAGAGCAGGGTATAGAGGAAGTAAAAGGGGGAGGAGGACAAGATGGAGTAGGACAACAGGGGAGAAGCCTTGAGGAGTCGAAGGAAATAAGGATTACTTGAAGCACTAAGGCACGACAGAAACAAGTTAATGGGAGAGGAGTATAGGATATGGTCAACAAATATTAGGGGTTTGAATTCACCAGTAAAACGGCGGAAAGTTTTTAGTAAACTTATTAAATTAAATGCGGATGTCATTATATTACAAGAGGTTCATATAAAAAATGATCAAAAGTATCTATTAGAGCAACCTAAATTAGGAAGACTATACATCTCACTAGATGAGAAAGAAAAAAAAAGAGGAATTGCATTGTATATTAGACAGGAGATAGCTTCCAAACAAATCTATAAGGACAAAGAGGGAAGGATCTTGATAGTGGAGGCTAATCTAAACAAAAAAAATATAATAATTGTTGTAGTTTACGCACCAAACGGAGCCCAAGTATCTTTTTTTAAGGATCTACACAGCAAGCTTAGCGACTTAGAGGGAGATGGGTTTTGTATGATTGGAGATTTCAATGCCATAGTAGATAGAACAAAAGACCATAAAAGTAATGGGGCAAGGAAAGGAAACAAAAAAATACTTCCCAGAACTTTTTTTGAGATGTGCACAGACCTTAATTTGCAAGATGCTTGGAGGGAAAGAAATATAGATAAAAGGGAATATACATATTACTCTAATAGACATAACTCGTGGACCAGGATTGATATGTTATGGCTTTCAAAAAAATTAGATTCGGAAATTCAAGGAATTAATATAGAACCTAGTCTTTGGGCGGACCATAATCCTATAAGTTGTTGCTGGAAAGGGCAACGGAGCCGGCCAAGATGGACTCTTCAAAGAGTGATTATTAGAGAAAAAGAGTTTAAGGAAAAGATGGAGAAAGAAATGCACTTTTTCTTTCAAACGAATAAGAATGGGGATACATCTTTGCAGAATACTTGGGATACAGCTAAAGCATACATGAGGGGAGTTGCAATCTCATATATGGCCAAGAGAAATAAGGAAAAAAAACAACACAGGATAAGACTGGAAGAAGAATATAAGCAGGCTGAAACACAATATCAGGGTGACCTAAATAATAAAAGTTTGAAAAGTAAAATGGAATTAATTAAACACAAACTTTGTCTAGAAGACTCGGAAAAGTTAGCACAACAACTTAAGGCTGCCAAGCAAAATAATTTTGAACACGCGAATAAACCTGGAAGATGGTTGGCGTATAAACTGAGAAGGCAGAAAGAGAAGCAACAGATTGTTAATTGCAAGATGAGGAAGGAGAGATTCAACATGATGAGATAATTAAAAGGGGAATTGCTCAAAGATATTATGAAAATTTATATAAGAGGAGTGAGGGACAAAGTGTAGAAAAGATAATAGACTATTTGGAAAAGACAGATACACCGAAGATACCAGAGGAAAAAAAAATAATGTTAAATGAGGAAATAAGTATGATTGAAATAACTACGGCTATAAGTAAACAAAAAATTAATAAAGCGGCCGGCCCAGATGGAATACCAGCGGAATTATATAAAGAACACCAAAATGTACTTAATGAACACCTATTAGAAGTTTTCAATGATGTTTTAACTGAGGCAAAAATACCTAAATCCTGGTTAGAGGCAAATATAGTATTAATACCAAAAGAAGATGTAGAGAGAACACAGATACAAAATTATAGGCCTATCTCCCTACTAAACGTCGATTATAAGATCTTCGCATCAATAATGGCAGAGAGATTTAAAAATTATTTAATTGACTTCATACATAGTGACCAAAATGGCTTCCTCCCAAATAGGCAGACTAAGCGGAATATAAGGACAATTTTAGACATATTGGAATACTACGAATCACATAGCGATTGCCAAATGGCACTCTTATTTTTGGACGCACAGAAGGCATTTGATAATGTTAATTGGCTATTTCTGATCCAACAACTGAAATTAATGGATGTTGGAGAAAATTTTTTAAATGTTATAGCTGCAATATATTCCGAACAGAATGCCCAGATTATAATAAACGGTGAGGCCACCAATAAATTCAATATTCAGAAAGGTACAAGACAAGGGTGTCCTCTCTCGCCATTATTGTTTATATATACATTGGAGATTTTAGCTAGGACTGTAAGGCAAGAAGAGCAAATTAAAGGGCTTGAGATTAAAAAGGAAAAATATAAACTCCAAGCATATGCCGATGATTTAGTATTTATTTTGGAAGATCCCGTGCAATCAGGTCAGAAGCTTTTTGAACTATTGGAGGAATATGGAGAGGTGGCAGGCTTGAAAATAAATAGAAATAAAACAAAGATCATAGCAAAAAATATGACTAACACGCAAAAAGAAAATCTTGGGGAAAAATTAGGAATACAAGTAGTTACTAAAATAAAATATTTGGGCATTGTTATGTCAGCACGTTGCTCATCAATTAGAGAGGATAACTACGGAAAATTAGTTAAACGTATAAAAGTTGACCTAGACCGCTGGAGAAATCTACATCTTTCATTTCTAGGAAGAATCTCAGCGGTGAAAATGAATATTTTACCCAAAATTATCTTTCTATTCCAAAATATTCCAATCCAATTAGATAAAAAATTCTTTAAAGAGTTGAATAAGTTAACTTTAGATTTTGTATGGCAAGGAAGGAAGGCGAGGATAAAGCAAAAGTCTCTACAGGATGCTAAAGAAAGAGGGGGATTAGGCTTCCCGGATTGGGAGTTATACTACCAAGCGGCGGCCCTGACGTGGATCAGGGATTGGATAACATTGGAAAATAAAAGATGTTTACTATTAGAGGGGCACGATCTCCAGCAGGGCTGGCATGCCCACCTATGGACAGATAAAAGTAGGAAACATCAATATTTCCTGAGGCATAAAGTCCGGCAAGAACTGATAAAAAGCTGGAATATAGTTAAATGCCAACACTATACAAAACTCCCAGGCTGGTTCTCTCCATTAGAAGCAGTTATATACCCCAACCTTTATAGGCAAGATAGGGTTATCATATACAAAGATATCCTGTCAGAGGAAGGATATCTAAAGCAAAGGCAAGAGTTGAGACAACAGGGGATTGCTTTGGAATGGTGGTCTTACCTTCAGATACAAGCAAGATACGTGAAAGACAAGAAAGAATGGGGAATTAATAGACAAGATACGGGGCTTGATAAAATATTATTAGGCCCGGAGAAAAAACAAATCAAAAAAATATATAAATATATGTTAGAATATAAATTATTTGAAGAACAAGTTAAAGAAACAATGGTTACCTGGGCAATAGATTTGGGGCACGCTATAAACATGGACCAATGGCAGCAAATCTGGGAACGTAATTGCAAAATTACATTGGCAACAACTTACAAGGAAAATCTCTATAAGATGCTCTTTAGATGGCACCTGCCACCGGCTAGGCTCGCAAAAATGTATAGTGGCTACTCACCACTTTGTTGGAAGTGTAAAAGGGAAAAGGGTACTTTTTTCATGTTTGGTGGGCTTGCAAAGAGGTACAGGTTTATTGGCAGAGGGTTTGGAATTGGATAACAGAAATGACGGGTCAAAAAACTCAATATAAACCAGAGATGCTACTACTTGGCATATTAGAAAAAAATATAAACAAAGATGATATATACCTAATTATTCATGTGATAACGGCGGCAAGAATTTTGTTTGCCCAAAATTGGAAAACAACTGAAGTGCCTAGTGGAGATGCGTTAATAAGGAAAATTTTGTATTGCGCAGAATTGGATAAGATGACTAAAGAATTAAAAAATCAGGAGGAAACAGAATACTATTTAAGCTGGAATAAATTTTACAAATGGAAGGAAAAAAAAGAAGGAAGGTCATTAGAAGGGATGTAAATAGAGGAAGAATATCTGAAATGTATAAAGTAAATGTATAATACGGAATGTTTAGACAAAGATGTATGTCAAAGATGATACACTATGTTCAATGTTTATTAATCTTTTTTTTCTTTTTTTTGTATTCAATAAAAATTATTAAAAATAATAATAATAATAATAATAATAATAATAATAATAATAATAATAATAATAATAATAATAATAATAATAATAATAATAATAATAATAATAATAATAATAATAATAATAACTTTATTACGGTCATAGACCAGCAATAGACATCACTTTTTACAATATATTAAGAAAAAAATAAAATAAAAATAGTACTGACATTAATAGTAAATAATAACATCCCTGTTAAAAAAATACATGTTCTCAAAATGTTAGGGTCACTTCCTAGTTTACGTGAGTGGAAAGCCGATAAGTGTGTGAGTAAATGTAATGTTCCAAAAATTATTAGAGATATCTCCAAAAAATTGGCACAAGTTGACGGCTATAAATCTGTAACCAATTTTTTTCTTGTGGACATTGCTGCAACACAGTATTTTGCCACTGCATGCGTGATAGAAGGGTTTGAGTCCTGGAGGAGAAAGCCTAAATAAAAATTGTCTGCCCTCCCTGGCAATCTCTCTAATAAGGGAAGAATATATGCTGACCTATAAACTCGGTATAACTCACAGTACAATAAAACATGTGAGATGTCTTCGACTTCTCCTTTACCACATATACATACCCGTTCTGCTATTGGTGTTCTCTTATACCTGCCCTGGAGGAGTGCTGAGGGGAGAATGTTAAATCTGGCTCTGAAGAAAGCTATTCTTTGTTTTGGGAAGGTCAGATCATTCAGATATCTTGCCGATTCCCACACACCCAGTTTGATTCTATCCCTACTGTGGCGAGGCAACCTATTTAGTTCTTCTTGGAACTCCATGTCCTTTATTCTATTGAATACTACTTGCTTTGCTTGGTCAAAGCCTAGGGACATTAAGAATACTGAAGAGAGCCCATAAGAGCCCAGTTTATGATCTATTGCCTGCTTCCAGGGGGAGGGGAAGTTGTCAGTCAGCACTAACGGGGACAGTCCCTCTGGAAAGAAATGCATTTTAAGCCAGTGAATGATCATCATCTTCCAGGCTCTTACCTGAATTTGGGGCATGCCTGTCTCAATTCTTAATTGGGCATTTGGGGTTCCTTTGGGTGCAGCTAAGATGGCTCGCAGGAATTTGGTTTGTATGGTTTCAAGCAAGTTTTTCTTTGCAAGGATTCCTGTTTGTGCCCCATATAGAATTTGCGCCAATGTTTTGGCCTCGAAAAGTTTTAAGGCAGCAGGTACTAATTGACCTCCGCCTGTGTAAAAGTAATGTTTGATTGCATTTAAAGACCTATTGGTTGCTTGCAATGTATGATCCAGGTGTGCCTTCCATGTTCCTTGCGAGTGGAAAACCACCCCAAGGTATCTAAATGTTCTAACCTGTTCCAAACTATGTCCTTCTATTTTCCAGGAGTATTGGCTGGGTCTTTTAGCAAAAACTAAAAATTTTGATTTATCAAAGTTAAGGACCAACTTGTTCTGTCTGCAGTAGCCAAGTGTTGCCCTAATTGCTCTCTTCAGTCCTACAGGGGTTTGAGAAATAATGACTGCATCGTCGGCATATAGAAGGATCGGAATTTTACGATGTGCTAGGTTGGGTGGATGCAGATCAGGGTTCTATAAGAGATCAATCAGGGGGTTGATATAGAAGTTAAAAAGGGAGGGGGACAGGATGCAACCCTGCCGTACCCCTTTTTGTACCCTTACTGAGCCAGTTAAAGTCCCTTGAGGATTACACCTCACTTTCAAGGTGGAATTGGCGTACAATTTTTGTATGAGGAAAAGGAGGCATTTATCGATAGTAGTGCCTTCTAATTTCTCCCATAGGGTGTTCCTAGATATTGAGTCGAAGGCCTGCTTAAAATCAAGGAAGGCCACAAAAAGAGAGGATTTTTTTTTATATGTGTATTTTTGTACTAGATGGTGAAGTACCAAGATATGATCTACTGTTGATCTTCCTTCTCTAAAACCGGCTTGTTCATCTTTGATTATCCCCCCCAAAATTAGCCAATCCTGAAGTTTATAGTTTAGGTGTTTGGCATACATTTTACTAATAACACTCAGAAGACTAATGGGTCTATAATTGCCTGGGTCATTTCTACTACCTTTTTTATAGATTGGTATGATAATTGCTAATCCCCAATCTCTTGGCATATGGCCCATTCTATCTATAAATGTAAACAGAGATGCTAAAAGTGGAGCCCACCAACTGGGATTATGTTTTATTATTATATCTGGCAGGACATTGTCAGCACCAGGTGCCTTATTAGCCTTGAGGGCTCCAATCAATCGGGATATCTCGCCTGGTGTAACAGGGGGCCAATAGGGGGCTTGGTCCAAATTAATTTGGCTCTCATTAGTTACATAGTCGGGGTCTGCATATAGCTTTCTAAAATATTCTTCCCAGGCATGAATCAGTACCTGATTAGTTGGAGGTAGGGGGGATTTCCTGACTGATGCAATTAGTCTATGCCAAGACTCCATCTGAGCCGCCCTTTTCTTTTCTTTTAGAAGAGTCTTATATTGTGCCTTCAACTGCTTTAAGCAGTGAGTGTGATCCTCAGAAGGGGCATTATTACTTTTTCTGTATTCCTTATTATATGGTTTTTTTTAGTTGCATGCAATCCCTGTCAAACCATTTTTTATTCTTTAAAACCGGCTTTTTGGGGTGAGCTAGTATTCTGTTAGTGAGAACCAATTTAAAATTTAAAATTAAAGTTTCAAACCCCTCTAAGTATGATCGTTCAAACTTATTCCTTAATAGAGATGTATGTAGTTCTATGGTTTCTGGGGCTAACATCCATTTAGTAACTTCCATTGCATTTTTCTCTGTCCATTTAATTTTTATCTGGGTATTGTGGTTCTCTAACCTGGGTAGATAGGTTGAGCCAGCCCTTAGCAGTTTCTGGTGTAATGTAAAAGTAAGGATTAGTGGATCGTGATCGCTTTCCAGTCGCGAGTCTACCTCCATCTTCTGCAGGAATTTCAGGAGGTCGTATGATACTATCCAATAATCAACTGTGGATGTTCTTCCTGCTCCCCGATATGTATAATCTGCTGGGTAGTCCTCCCATGTGGAACCATTAAGGATACAAAGGTCCAAGCGTACAGTCATCTGTCTTACACACAGACCTGCTGATTTGCCTTGGTGTCTTTAAATTGTCTGGCAAGCAGGGGTTCTCCTGGTACATTCTCATCATGATGGATCTTAAATTGATTAAATAATGCTTGATCGTTTGGGCCCATCCTAGCGTTTAAGTCCTCCCCAATAATTATTGCTGCTGTGGGATATTTGTCTAAGCAGCCCAGGATAAAATCTTCTAGACCCTCCCAGATCTTATTGATCAAATTATTCTTGTTGAATGGGGGAATATAGATATTAAAAAGCAAGATCTCCACCTGTTTAAATAAAAGTAGGGTAGTCACAACCCATGGCTGAAGGGGTAGCAACGGTACACATTTAAAATGCAAAGATGTATTCACTAATGTCACAATGCTCCCTTTAGCTCTCCCACCCACCTTACTTGGAACTGCTGGGATAGAGTTACCCCAGTAACCATCTAACTGTATCTCTGTAGAGGCCCAGGTTTCCTGTAAAAAGAGAATGTCAAATTGTGAAATATAGTTAAAAAAATGTTGGTCTTTTGATGGCACAGACCAACCCGCTATATTCCAGGTTATAATGGAGAGGGGATCATCTTTTGCAGCTCATCAGGAGATTTGATTTATACAAAGGGAAGTTGTAGGATTGTTGCAATGGCTTGAGGTGTCATCACTCACGAAATTGGCCTTCTCTAAAAGGAGGGGAGCCCCATCAAAATTCTGTGTAGACTCCTGGGAAATTTGTTCAAGGTAAGAAGATTTAGCACCAGCTAACAAGGCTTGCCATTCCGGCGCCTCTTCTCTAGGTGTAGAGCAGGGGGTTATTAGGTCATGCTCCATTCGGCTTTGAGATGGTGGCACTGACGTGAGTCCTCTCTCGAGATCTTGATGTGTTGCAGAAGGTATCATCGGGAAGTCACATAAGGATGCTAGCATCTCCTTCTCTATTGGGGCCTCTACTGGCCCCTGTGTATCTTGGCTTCTGCTTTCCATGAACTCATATTCTTGCAAACTCTTGCCCCCTGGGGGAGAGGTAAGAGGCTCAATTATAGGGGAAACCAAATCAATAAGCGGTTCAGCCGTATCGATTGTGACCAATAAGGATTTCTTTAGGTTTTCTAACTTGAATAGTATGTTATCTTGTTCACTCCTTGGGAGAGCGCCAAAAGCATTAATAAGCCCTGTTTCTGTGCTATTAAGTACATCTTCTCTGAACTTACTCCCATTTTCTCCCTCTCCCTTTCCCAGGGTTGAGAATGCGGAAGAGACAACAACCTTGGGAGCTCGCATGTTAACAATTAAGGGTTTAACCCTTTCCTCGCAGAAAACTCTGATGGGAGAGATTTGAAAGGAGGCTAGATGAGCCTTCATTTTAAATAGCATCAGCGGTATGGTGGGCTGTTTAAAGGAGAGAAATATCCGCTTCCAATTTGGGTCCTCAGGGAGCCACTCCGCAGTATGTAGATCAATCTGCCCCCAGTGACAGTGAAGAAGCTGGCTTAGGGAAATTAGTATAGCACTCTTGGAATTCCAGCGACCATGATTAAGCCTGTTCATGTGGATTCTCAGCACAATCTGATGTGTTTGTAGTGAGCGATGTGATTGATGTGATTGGTGTAATTGTAGGTGGGGTGCTTTATTGTCTTCCCATGAAACATCTCTATTAATACCTCCTCCTCTTGTTGCCTTAGCTGTAGAAGGGCTGTTTTTCTGAGTGGGCTGCCACTTTACAGCAGGCTCTCTGTCTGTTTCCCAGGGTCTGTGCTCATTTTCAGTGGGGGCACCTATAGCCCAATGCTGTGCCTGGAGCAGAACAGCTATATCTTTTTTCAGTGTCTCTACATCATGTTGAATGGTTATTAGTTGTTCAAATATTGCGACTACCGTTTGCGCTGTGAGAAGACATTGCTTTGCCATGAACTCTGTTGTCTTCTCCCACGATAAGCTCTCCCCACTCTGAGTTAGATTGTTGTTGTTAACCTTGTTAACCTTTTTAGTCTTTATCTTAGTCTCCATGCCGGCTGTAGCTGGACTCGTTGTTTGTGAACAACAAACTGGCTGTCATTTTGCTCCCCTCCCCCCAGATCGGGAAAGTCCAGTATCTGCTGTTTTATCAGATCTCTTTGCAGGTCCCGTTCTAATCTCTCCGGCTTGTTGGAAATGAAGGGGGGATAGTTTTACTTACAAGTCTCTTGCCAGCAAAGTGCTCCTCAATTTTTGGTTGTTTTGCATTCTTCACTGGTAGGAGAGATCCCGGGCTGGTGCCATGGCGCTTCTTTCTTTTACACATGCCTCCGTCCTCCTCTGGTGGCTTCTGTTTCCAATATATACTGGCCTCTCCGGTATATATCAAACAAGGTTTAAAACAGGTTTAAAATGCAATATTAAAAAGAGTTTAAAAGTTTAAAAGTTTAAAAGTTTAAAAGTTTAAAAGTTTAAAAGTTTAAAAGTTTAAAAGTTTAAAAGTTTAAAAGTTTAAAAGTTTAAAAGTTTAAAAGTTTAAAAGTTTAAAAGTTTAAAAGTTTAAAAGTTTAAATAAAAGAAAATAAAAGAAAGCTTTTGCTTTTGGAGGAGCTCTTTACAGCCTTTGTTCCTTTTCCATAAACAGTTCTTAGATTTAAGCAACAGTCCAGGTCTTTTTTTTCTTTCAGACACTTTTTAATCTTATAGCTGGCTCTTCCTTTGTTCCCAGCTGTCTTCAAGGTCATTTGCCATTCAAAGGGACATCTTTTTCTTTGTTTCTAGGCATTCTGCCAATTTCTGAGTCCTTATTGTTAGTGTTCTATTCTCTGATTCTCCACTAGATGTCTTTTTTCAGTTTTTTTTTCAATCAAAAAGTTATTTTTGTTATATATTTTTATAATTCCATCAGAAACTCTTTAGGGTATAATCTTGACAGTTTTTTAGTTCCTAGATTTGTCCAGACTGTAGTATTTTAAATCAAATTTTAGTATATCTCTTTCCTCCTTAATATTAATTCGCCACTTCCATCTGTAAGGGAATGGGGATATAATCCCCTCCCTTCACTTCCGGAGGTTTTTTGCTTTGGGGATCTTTCTGAAGGATTCAATTAGTAGATAGAAGAAAGAAGATCAGTACCCTCACCATTTCTAAGCACGCTGTTCACCGATGTTCAGGTTCATGCTCTGGGACTTCGGCTGCAAGTAGCTTGGGCTAGACACTGATCTCACGCTAACCTTCCTCCTGTCGAGTTCGGAGGGCTTCCCCCAGATCAAACGAAGCAATTTCTGTCGCTTTGTGATCAACAGGACGCCCCTCCTTCACAGTCACCTCTTCGGGGCAACTTCGGACCCATCTAGGGTCCCCTGGCAGGACAAAATTAGCCGTGGGGAGCGGAGGTCCGCTCTCACATGGCCATGTGCTACAGGCACAAAACCAAAAGTCTGAATGAAAAGAATTACAATTTAATACAAACAGGAAAAAATATACAAGGTTCTGATACAACAAGAAAAATGGAATGGACTATAGAATTACCAGGAGAACCGTCAAAGTTTGTGAGACAGAAAGTATTTATCTTACTTACTTCATCTTCTGTATTCCCAACATTTGTTAAAATACAGGAACCGCCAGATAAGCGGATTACATCAACTTGGAAAACTATTTGGCAAAAGAAGACGACCATAGACAGATACAAGAGATTTGACTTGCCCTACCAGATGGACTATTACGTGAATAAACATTTGTTTGGCTAAAAGAGTAGAGAATTTTGAACATAAAGGGGCCTTATAACAAGAAGGATAAGAGATTTAAATAATATAGTATGTTCTATAATATATGAAATGTAAAAATAGCAGGTTGATGTAACTTTTATTAACATAAGTGAAATATAAATTGATTAAAAAGGATGATATCTAGATACTATAAGATAGATAAAAAGTATAGTATTTTTATAATGCATGACATAAAATATTGGGATGATGTACCTAAATGGGAAAATTTGGACAGTTAGATGACTAACATATGAAGAAATTATGACTGATACGAACTGGATTGAATATAAGGGAAGTTAAGCGTAAACAAAAATTATGAAAATAGGATGCATGCTGAACTAATGAGATGATGGTTATAAGAATAATATAAGCTGAAAAAAATGTTATACATAGAGATTATTATTATTTGTATAAATATAAAAAATGCCTATATGTAATCATTTATATATTGAAAATATTAAGAATTATATTTGGGTTAAGGTTGAAGAAGGAGAATATAAATGGGAGAAGGGAAGATCAAAGAAATATATCTTTAATTAATATATTAATTAATTAATTAATTAATCAAGGAGCGAAGCAACCTGGAATTAAGGAGAAACTTCATAACAGCGAGGACCATTAACCAGTGGAATAACTTGCCTTCAGACATTGTGGGTGTTTCATCAATGGAGGTTTTTAAGAAGAGATTGGACAGTCACTTGTCTGAAATGGTATAGGATCTCCTGCTTGAGCCGGGGGCTGAACTAGAAGACCTCCAAGATCCCTTCCAGCTCTATTCTAATTCTGATTCAGATGGATGCTTGAATCCTTGGATATGTTCTAGCTCAAGAAGGCCTAAGCAGAAGCTTTGAAACAGAACAACAAAAATCTTTAAGGACACTCTAAAATATCTCTTTGAAAGAGGTAGAGAAAGTTAAAAGTCTGAAATTTTGGAAACACTGTTGTAAATAGTTGGTTTTTACCCAAATTCCTGTAAACATGTATCATTATTCTTTTACATAGTGTAAGAAACAGCATCTCTGTCTATGAAGCAATTGTCCTCCTTAATGTACTCTCTTATTGTACACCGTAAGAACTTGCTTTATAATTCCTTACCTGGTAAAACACCTGGGAAATTCTGATCTTTTTGATGTACAGATGTTGTTATCAGATCGGTATGATTTAATCTCCTTGAAAGTGGCTACATTTTATTTTACTGCCTGTAAAATTAGACAGACCTATTGTCCACTGAAAAATCCACTGCCATTTATATTTTTTTCTTCTTTTGTTTTTATTTTATTTTTTATTTTTAATGTGTTTTGTTTATAATTCTGGTAAGTGAACATAATAAAAATATTCATTCATTCAATAATTTCTTAATGCTATAATGGAGCCAGATTTGTTCAGATTTAACAGATTAAGTTATCCATCCATAAACTAAAACTATACATCTAAAACATTCTTTAATTAAATGTATCTAATAACTTTTAAAAAAAATAGAATAGTTTTGCTTTGAAAATTGAGACACTTATAAATATTTATTGTAACTGTTATATGGCATTTACATATATAATATAATGAATGAATTTCTTAATAAATCTACAACTACTGCTTTGTGTGTAAGAACTATTGATATTCACCTTCAAGTAACCTAACAAATTTCTCTCACACACACATCTACAGTATCTATCATCTGTCTATCTATCATCTGTCTATCTATCTATCATCTATCTATCTATCTTAGCAAACTACTAGATACAGTTCCATGTCTTATCTAAATACCATAAGTCTGGATGGCAGCAAGCAAAGGTTCAACTTCCTCCACCCTCAGCATCCATCTGGTCTACAACTTGAAGCATTTTCTTCCCTTTATTTAATGATATGATCCCAAACTGAAGTCCCAACTGAAGTCCATCATATCCAATTTCAGCAAAAGCAATACTGCATCAGCATTCTCACTGAATATCATAATAACAAGGTTCAAAAATAAGAAGCAAGTGCTGGCAACATTTCAGAACAGGATAAACCTAAAGAGAGTCACAGAGGTTATTTATGCTGCACTTGTCTGTGCCAAGAAACAGACATGTCAGAAAAAAGAACATTGGGAAAGCACTAATGCTTAAGGCTAAAGGAAGGAGCTGTGTAAGAAAGTCATGGGTGCAACAGACCTATAATCAGTGGTGGGATTCAGCCAATTTGCACCAGTTTGGCAGAACCGATACCTAATGTATCGTCAGTTCGGAGAACTGGTTGTTAAAATGGCACTTAAAAAAAGCGGAGTCTATGTGCATAGCTGCCTTGTGCTTGCCCTGCATCCGCCATGCTCTTCACAGCACACTGCAGCTGATCCGAGATGGCCGGCCAGGCACAGAAGCGCAGCCAAAAACAGCAGAATCTGTCTGTGTGCCTGCTATGCGCTCACCCATAACCATTTCAGACAAGTCTGTCTAGTCTCTTCTTAAAAACCTCCAGTGATGGAGCACCCATGATTTATGAAGGCAAAGCTGTTCTGCTGGTTAATTGTCCTCACTGTTAGGAAGTTTCTCCTTAATTCATTATATCTTATTAAGATGTGTGCATTGTGTCTAAAATAGAATCTAAGTACTATAAGATAAATGCCCTAATTATGCCTCTCTCTTCTTTCTTCCTTCCTCCTTCCCTCCTTACTTTCAAAGCATGAAATTAAAAGTTTGGCAAGAAGAAGCAAGCCCTTGAAATCAATCCATATGCATGAGATCCATTATCCATGGAAAAAAACATTCCTGTCTTTAAGACTCCAGTGTTATCATTGTGGGAAGTTACCCCCCCCCCTAAGAAGGATAAATTTTGGGGGATATTAAAAAGGCAGAATATTATATTTCCCCAAAGGATCTTAAAGGCAGAAAAGCAGGCCCAGGCATTCTTAATAGCACCAAGCAGAAACTAAGCAGGCCAGCTCTGTAGAAATGCAGATTTGATAATCCCATTCAGAAAGACTGAGGCCCCATTCATGAGCAAATGCTACTGGGCAGAAGCCCATTCAAGACCAAATATTTTGAAATCCCTTGCAGCAAAACTGATAGCTAACAATAGCAGAGTGATAGAATTAGAACCAGCAACCCCTCACCCAAAAATCCAACACAGGACATAGCCATCAGCTACAGTCTCAGAGAAGCAGGACATGGCCTTTAAGACATAATAGGATTAACCCACCACCATCAGAATACCAAAAGGACACACTCAAAAGCTCAGGTCAAAATTCATGCCACAGGAACAGGAACAACTCCAAACACAAAAGCCCAAGAAGGTATAAAAACCCACCACTCCCAGCTCCATACTGTTGTGGTTCTGCTCTTCAATAAACAAGAACATTCTTTCTAAAGCAATCTCCATTTTGTTTATTCCCGACTTGGACTGGACCCTGATGAAGATTTTTATTTCAACAATTTGGTACCCAGGATGGGGCTTCAAGCTAACCTCACCAATGGACGAGGACTGGGTAAGCCCCTATCTTGCTGGCAGCAGACCCCTTGTGTCTGTGGGTGCATTTCCTAGACCCTGCCCATTTGGAGCAAGGGTAGTAAAGGGAGTTTTGAGTTTGAGCTCAAAGGCTGCTTGGAAAGAAGGTGAGTACCTCTAAATTTTAACTTTAAAAGCCCAGGAGGCGAAAGAACATGTGTGTCTGTATGTGTGGATACATGTGTAGGTGGAATCTCTCTCTGCCACAGCTGGATCCTGCCCCAGCATAGCTGACTCAGGAATTCTGGGAGTTGAAGTCCACGAGTCATAAAAGAGCCACGGTTGCCTACCCCTGGTCTAGACTCACAAATGACGCTAGCCTTTCTTCTGTCGGTTTTTGGAGAGATTTCCCCAGACCTCTGGATCGACCACCATCTCCCCAGGATCGGTGGGGCTTCCCTCCTTTCTTGCCACCTCTCCGGAGTGACTTTGGGCCCATTTAGGGTCCCCAAACAGAGAGAAATCAGCCGTAGGCTCAGATCTTTGCGATCCCTCAGCTGTAGGTCTAGCTGCGCAGAACCGGAAGCCAAGAACTTTCTAAAGCAGTCTCCATTTTGTTTATTCCTGGACTGGACCCTGATAAAGATGTTTTTTTCAACATCATTCAATTCCATCCACAAAGGTCTTATTAAAAATGGACTTTATCTCAAATGAGTAAAATGAGAAGCTTGCAATAACTAGTTTATCCAGTTCTATTACTGGTCCCCAGCTGAGGATATTATAGAGAGTATTGCTAAGCTAATTCCCATTTCCTGAATGAGTAAATCCATTTGGAGGCAGGAAATATTTCTTCAGGTTAAGAGCTGAATTTATTGTTGGTCACATGCTCCCCTCCCCCCCACTTCTAGGCTTTCTAACCTGCTAGGCATAACAGAATGACAACTCCCACAGTACTTAGAGAGCAAAGATCATCTTTTATTATTTTGTTTTACTGTCTTATTGTATTGAGTTATATTTTAATATATACATTGCCCAGAATTGTTGAGTTAGCAGCCTTATGCAAGTGAATTATAAATAATAAATAATCCAGCCAAACCTTATAGTTATTCAAATGCAATTACGTTTTCTTTTCTTCATGGAATATTTATGCTCCCATTATTAAGGTAGAATAAACTTGCATAGAAGATTACTAATCCATCAAATATCAACAATCGCCCCATAATAAGTTTGTTAGTCTTAATGGTATTATAAATGTTGTTGATTTTGTCTTGAATACTTTCAAATATCCACGGAGGGAAAATATTAACAATTCCCAAGAGTGAATCTGTTTCATTATAGAAGAATACTGTGATATCATTAACAACAGTATGAAACATGCTCCAAACCAGGGAATTAGTTGCTTTGGTCAGCAATCATTTGTCTTTTCATACATGTATGAAATTTAGCTGTTACAAGCAATTGAAATTCTTTGATCTAGGATAAAAAAGAACTTCCGATAATTTTTTTCCTTTTCTTCCCTCTTTTCTTAGCTGATATCCACTAATTAATAGTACATTGTACAGGTGGTTCTTGACTTACAACTGTCATTGAAGCCAGAATCATGATTGTACGTTGTGCTAGTCATTAAGGGGGTTATCACATGACTAATCTGTTTTTACATTTTTTGCAGCAGTCATTAAGTGAATTCAGTCATTATGTGAATGCTGTAGTCATTAACCAACCCATTGTCTGGACATCTTTTGATGGAAGCCAAAATGCTGGTTTCTGTCAAAAAGTGTTGCAAATCATTATCATGTGACTGTGGGATGCTGCAAGTGGCCATTAATGTGGGCTGGTTGCTGACTGCCTAAATTGTGATCACATGACTATTAGGAAGGGTGGTCATTAGAACTTCAAATCCAACTTATAAATACTTTTTTTGGGAACTTTGAATAGTTGCTAAATGACCAGTCCTAAGTAGAGGATTACCTGTTTTCTTTCAAGTGCCACAACAAGCTAGGTAGAAGCAAAGAGCTGGTGCAAAACTCAGACAAGGTAATTACATCATCTTTGCAGCATGAAGTGCTTTACATATACCTAATAGATGCAATACAAGTGTTTGATTTTCCTATCAATGGGGGCTCTTGACAAATGTTAATATTTACAATTTACAAATATATTTCTCCTCTGCTTTATGAAAGTTAATATTTCAGATTTTCTAGTTTTGTGGAAAGTTGCATCATTTTGCTCTGAAATCTCAAAGCCATAAAACTGATAGTAGCTAAGACTTCTTTTCTTTCAGAAACAGTATAAATTTTGGGTTATGTGTGTGGGCTGAGTCAATATTTGAGAAGTTATGCTGCCTGGGACAGGTAGTCCTCAACTTATGACCATTTGTTCAGTGACCATTTAAAATTACAACTGAACTGAACCAAAAAAGACTTACTACCAGTACCCGAAGTTTCAACCACTGCAGTGCCCCAGCAATCACATGAACAAAATTCGGGCACTTGGCAATACACATATACCCCTACGATTGACTTCAGGAATGCTGCAGCAGCCTCCCCAGCTATCTTCCCCTGCCACGCGGGCCTTGGGCGTGCTTTCCATACTGCTGGGAACCAAACCTCCATCCTCCCCCCCACCCGTCCTGACATGGCTCAATCCATTAACCTTTTTCACAGATCCTCCTTTGGGAAGCAAGCAATCACCCAAGCAGCCTTCCTACATAGAGGTTGTGGGTGTCATCCCACAAACAGGCTCCAGCAGTAATTCTATACTTTCATCACTTTCAATATTACTTTCATTTTTTCTCATCTACCATTTTTTCCTAATCATCAAATCCGACACCTATCTGACCTTGACGAATATAAATCACCGTGGCCTGACAGATTACATCCCAGAGTTCTGAAGGAGCTGGCAGATGTTATCTCAGAACCATTGCACCATATTGCACCAGGGAAGTACCTGAGGATTGGAAAAGGGCTGATGTGGTTCCCATCTTCAAGAAAGGAGGGCGTAGTATATTTAGATTTCAGTAAGGCATTTGATAAAGTAGATCACAACCTACTCCTTGGTAAGCTAGAAAAAGGTGGAATAGACAACATCACCACCAGATGGATCTGTTGCTGACTGGCAAACCGTACTCAATGAGTAGTCCTCAATGGCACTATATCCACATGGAGAGAAGTAAGCGGTGGGGTGCCACAAAGTTCCGTCTTAGGCCCAGTACTGTTCAATATCTTCATCAATTACTTAGATGAGGAAATTGAAGGGGAACTCATCAAATTTGCAGATGACATTAAACTGGCAGGAGTAGCCAACACCCCAGAAGACAAACTCAGGATCCAAAAAGATCTTGACAAACTTGAACAATGGCCCTATCCAACAAAATGAGTTTCAATGTGGAGAAAAGCAAAGTTTTACATTTTAGGCAGGAAAAATCAAAGGTATGAGTACAGATTAGGCAAGACCTAGCTTAAAAACAGAAACAGTGAAAGGAACCTTGGAGTCCTAGTGCAGGGCTTTTCAACCTTTTCACCAATTGTACCACTTTTAGGATATGGCAATATTCAAGTACCACCTAGCAAGGTGTCAAAAACTTGATGACCAAAAAAAAAAACCTGTTCAAAGTTGCAATTGCACTGAAATGACTTATGACCATTTTTCACACTTATGACCATTGCAGCATGCCCAGGGTCATGTGATTTATATTTGGATGCTTGGCAACTGATTCATATTTATGATGGTCACAGTGTCCCAGGGTCATGTGATCCCCTTTTGCAACCTTTTGACAAGCAAAGTCAATGGCAGGGCTGCTGGTGGTCAAATGCTAAGGCGGGACTTCCCTCCCTCCCTCCTTCCCTGCCTCCCTCTTTCTCATGCCCACCTCCTTCTGAAGGAAGAATTTGAAAAAAACAAACCCCATATTTTCTCTCTTCTATATATTCATCAAACAAGGAAAAGCCTCCAGAGACAGAAAAGACAAGCTGCTGAGTGAACTAGCTTAAAAAGGCACATTCCCCTTTAAGAATTAGCTACTGGCTAGAAAGGAAAGCAGCCGGCACTTAAGGAAGAAGAAAAAATGTTGTAAGTACTGACTGCCGGCTAAGGCAGCCTCCCCAAATGGCTCCATTCATAAGTAAAGGAATGCTACAGGCAAAATCCATTCAGGAGAAAAATACTTCAAAATCCCTTGCAGCAAAACTTACAGCTAACAATAGCAGAGCAATAGAAGCTAACACGAGACATCAGCCATCAGCCAAATAGAAATTGCCAAACACTCCTTAAGAACACAAAGCCCTCATTGCACAAATCCCAGAACTTCAAAGTCACAAAAGCACATAAGAATCCTTCCACTCTCCATCTCCCTCCCTCCGTGTCTCACCTCCAGCTGATGCTACCTTTCTTCATTCCTCCTGGAGGGCAACCCCTCCCCTGCTGCATTTCTTGCCTGTTTGTTGCTGCCAGCACAGATGGCTGCCACAGAAGTTGTAGATCAGCTCATGGCCGGCCTCCTTGGCCTGCTTGGCCTGCTTGATCTCCTCTCCTCCCCCCCCTCCTCCTTCCCCTTCGGTGCAGCTAGAGCTGACTCCACCTCCTCCCGAGGCTGCTTCTTTTTGTCTCTCTCCCTCTCGCGCCCAAACTGCCTCCTTTTTTTTTTTTAAAATATATTTTATTGGATTTTTATGGGGGTGGAAAGGTTACATCAAAGTGCTTAGGAAACACCATGGAGATGGGTATATCAAACATCCAAAAGGAAAATCACAGATATGTAGCTCAAATTGATTCATTGAAAATTCCCTCTCTAATTCCCTCATATAGTATTGCATATTCAAATTAATACATTTCTAAATAAACTTCAAACAATCCTATCAAACATCAATCACATTTCAATTATAAAAATCCAAGTCCTGTTTTTAGGCTTTACTAATTTACAGTTACCATATTCCAATTAGCCTTAAATAGACATATTATTAACACTTCGGGTGTCCTTCATTTCCCTTTTTAACATAATAATTATATCTAAAATGAGTATATTATTCCCACAATAACATTCTTATGTTTTCTTCATTAATACCATTTCTTCTCTTGTCATCAATCCCTCTTATTCTTCTTCTATTACAAAATAATTATCTTATTTAAAATAAAAATATCAGTCCAATAGATACATTTCTATCTGATTTAAATATATATTCTATCAATTCATCTATGTCTATAAAAAGTCTTTTTAACCCAGTAGATAAAGTTTACCTCTCCAAGTAATTATCATATCTAAAACAAAATATTATTACAAAGGATATCCTCTTACAGAATTTACGTACTCCGTTAGTTATTAAATCAGTCAAAATCTCAAAAGCCTTTTTAAACCCATTAAATGAAATTTTAAAACACATTTTTAAATCTAACTCTAGGTTTCTTTCTGTGCCACACCGGTTTCCATAATAAAATTCCTGCATCATCAAACCACAATATTAAAAAGTCAGTATTCCTCAACGCTTCAGATTGGTCAAAGTTCTCTTCGCTTTCTTCTAGTAGCCTTTGGATGGTGGAAGCCGTTTTATTCCATGTTGTAGTTACTAGTTGTTTATCAACATTATCACAATTTTCAATAACTTGTATCTGAGTGTCAGTCTCTATTGATGTTGATGCTTCAGGCATCTCAGTTAAAGTTATTCTTTGATCATCAAGCTTCTCCATAGATTGCATTTGGGGTTGTATAAAGTTGATTTGTTCCTTAGTTTCCACAATTTCTCCCGGTGTAGTTTCATAGTTGAGTTGTAGATATGGTTCCTCTTTAGGTTGTATATATTGCTCACTAGTCTCTTTAGCGCCACTCTGCTCCTTCTCCACTGTTCTTCGACCTATAACTTGATCCGTCAAAATTTGGAAGTAAGAGTTCATATCCTCCGTGGCTTCCAAGATTTTTTCCAGTATAAGCTCATAATCCAGCTGTGTGTTAAGTACCTCCATGTCAGTAGTGAAAGGATCTTTTAATCTTTTAGTGAAGGCTATATTTCATAAAAGTCAACAAATATTCACCTCCAATTCTTAGTAAACCAAATCACCACACAGCTGTTTCAATTATCTTACTCTTATCATCCTTTGAAGGTTAAAGCCATCCTCCAGCAATGAAAAAAACTATACAGTTGCAGTAACACTTTTCGTCACAAGATGTCCTCAGCAGGCTATAAGGTCTTTCTTTCCAAGTTAATAGATTTTTTATTTTTCACATTAAAAAAATAAAGAAGAAAGGCCTCTCCAAAATAGTAGATGGCGTAGTTATAATAGTAATAATCAAAAATAGAAATATTTTCAGGCTCCCTCAGTATTCCAGGAGTTGAATAGTCAATAAAAAATTAACTGGTTTCTTTTTTTTCCAATTCCCAAAGCTGTTTTTCCCAAGTGCCCAAACGCTGCTCTCTCACAGCAGGGAAGTAATTCAAATACAAAAGCTTTTTACAGGAGAGTAATTAGGGAAAGAAGGGGGAGGAAAGGTCTCACCCGGATTCTCCACGGGGGTTCTTTATGCTTAGTTGTTCTTCTGGCTTTCGGCTGGTGCAGCAAAGTGATCGTCCATTTTACTGGCTGATCTTTTCTCCGACGGCCCTAAGGAGCTGGCTCGGACTGAGGAAGGAGGTGCCGCCCTTCCCCAGTCAAACAAGGGCCTCCTCAACGGTAGTCGCCCCTCCAGGGCAACTTTCGACCCGATTAAGGGTCTACCGGCGGAGGGAAAACAGCCGGTGGGAGAGACGGATCTGTCCATGCGACTGCGTGTGCCGCGATCCGGAACCGGAAGCCCCAAACTGCCTCCTTTTATAGCCTCTCCTGTCTCCACCCCCCTCCTTTCTCATGGGGAAGGGTGAGCCAGAAGTGAGCAGCCACTCTGCAGCTCCAGAGGACTCTCTCACAGTAAGTCCTTGCCTGCGCTGGCTCTTTCCCTCCCCCACACTTGGCTAGGCAGGGCTGCGTACCACCTGCCACTCGTTAATGTACCACAAGTGGTACGCTTACCACTGGTTGAAAAGCCCTGGACTAGGGGAGACATGATAGCAGTATTCCAGTATTTGAGGGGCTGCCACAAAGACGAGGGGGTCACATTATTCACCAAAGCACCAGAGGGCAGGACAAGAAACAATGGTTGGAAACTGATCAAAGAGAGAAGCAACCTGGAATTAAGGAAAAACTTTCTGACAGTGAGGACAATTAACTAATGGAACAACTTGCCTTCAGAAATTGTGGGTGCTCCATCACTGGAGATTTTTAAGAAGAGGCTAGACAGTCACTTGTCTGAGATGGTATAGGTTCTCCTGCTTTAGCAGGGGCTGGACTAGAAGATCTCCAAGGTCCCTTCCAGCTCTATTCTATTCTATTCTATTCTATTCTATTCTATTCTATTCTATTCTATTCTATTCTATTCTATTCTATTCTATTCTATTCTTAAATCCATGTATCATAATTTCATTTTTTTCTGTTGCATCCAAAAGGACAAAAGGAGTTAGGAAGATAGATCAAGTATCATCCTCAACTTCTATATCACTCTTGCCAAACATGATATTCTCTAAATGTGTTTAACTCCCCTAATTTTTGGCTACCAATATTAAAGGCTGTGCAATTATGAACTATATGAGATGAAGTCCGGTACATCTAGAAAGTACAATCCTACATATTCTTGTCCACTACAAGAATACAAAAATACATACAATGTTCTTTGTAGTAGACAAGGGGCTAAGTGAAACATTTGTTAAGTGAGTTTTGCCCCATTTTACAACTTTTCTTGCCACAGTTCTTAAGTGAATCATTGCATTTGTTAAGTTAGTAACACGGTTATTAAGTGAATCTGGATTCCCCATTGATTTTGCTTGTCAGAAGGTTGCAAAAGCTGATTACATGACCTCAGGACACTGCAACTGTCATAAATATGAATCACTTGCCAAGCATCTGAATTTTGATCATGTGACCATGGGAATGCTTCAATGGTCGTAAGTGTGAAAAACGGTCATAAGTCACTTTTTTCAGTGCCGTTGTAACTTTGAATGGTCACCAATCGAGGACTACCTGTACTTAACAACTAATTTCCCAATCCCAATTATGGTCATAAATCAAGGAATATCTATAGTGAAGACATATATACTTCTCAAACCTATTTGCAATCATAGTAATCAAATTTCTACCGGCAAAGTGGAACTTTACTTAATTGGCATGCTAGAGTTAGATCACTTCACTTCTACTTTTACCGGCAAAGTAGAACTTTACTTAATTGGCATGCTAGAGTTAGATCACTTCTAGTTGGAAACTCAGCAATCACACTGAAGCAAAAGCTTATGTAAATGAAAAGGAACAGGAGTCCTCAATGCCAACCAGGCCATAACAGCTTTATTTTCACATTCACTAAAGTTGAAAAAAAAACCAGTCTCAGCCTCAGGAAAATTGATGCTTTCATGTTGGTTAATGAAAAGACACTTATACTGCTGTTCATATATCCTAGAAACAGGAGTTATGTGGCACAACTTTGGCTTCCCAGAGGATGTTTTTCTTTTATTCTTGATCATATACAATATGTTGCTGAACTGTAAATATATGTGGATAAATAGAAACATAATCAGCTTAATTTTACAGTGACACAGCTGATCCCATAAAATGAAAGACTGGAAGTTTCAAGATTGTTCTCTCAGGACTATACATCTGATCTTGCTTTCTGCCCTGGTAGATATGTTTGGTAGTTACTGCTACCACCACCTATTTTGTAGAAGTATCTCACTTGGCATCCATCACATCAAGTCTGTGAGATATGCACCCACAATCTGTACTGTCTGTAGAGAATAGAGATAAGAAAGTTCCCTTAACAAACAAAAAGCCTTGCAATAGTGGCAAATATCTGTAGCTCAGGTGTAGGATGAGAGTGAAGGTTCATTCTCTGAGCTTGTGGGTTGGTTTCCCAACGTTTCTTTACCAAGCTAGGTAACATCTTCAGTGGAGTTTAGGGGATGTCAGGGTCAGTTTTCTTCTGCTTATAAGGGCTTCAGGTATGGGTGTGTCAAGTGAGGGTCTTGTGATGGGTCAGGTGTGAATCATCAGTGAAAATCTTGTGATGGGTCGATCAGGGTCATTGGGAGGTGAACTGCTGGGGGAGGCTTGTGTGGGTTGGTTGAGGGCTGGTGCTGTCTCTGGTTGGCTTTGCGGTTGATTTGGATTCTGAAGGGTTCATAGGCTGGTTGTAGTTCGATGTGCAAGTTGATGGAATTGCTTATGGAGTGCCAGACTTTCATAAATTCACGAGCGTGGTGGATGGTAGCGTGGCCAATGATTTTTGTGTTGCTCCAATTGAACTGGTTTTGTTTGGTGTCATTATGGGTAGAGATAAAGGATTTGGGATTGTGGTGTTTGACTGCCAGCTAGTGTTCATGGATCCTTGCTTTTAATTGACACAATGTTTGTCCCATGTAGAATTGTTTGCAATGGTTAGTTGATTTTGTAGATTACATTGTTTCTTTTATCCTTCTGTATTTTGTCTTTGGTTCTGGATAATTCCTGACAGTGTAGTAGAATAACAATAGCCCACAAACCCACAGCCACACAGGAAGCAGGAAAAAAATATCTTCCCAATTGATGTCAGTCTACAATTATAAGAAATACCTATTTGAGGTTGTTTCTGCCAAAAGGGACAATGCTAGGTACTAGAGCCAAAGTTAAACTTACTTTTCCTACAGAAGGAAATGCCATGTCTGTAATTTTATGTTAAATAAGTTATTGCATAGTTTTTTCATAGGTTTTTTTTAAGTATATCACTTTTATCTTCATATATTGTTTAAATCAGTGTTCGCCAACCTTTATGGCTTGGCAGCCCGGTGTGGGGGAGAGGGAAACCAGCCTGCCACTTGCACAAGTTGAGCTGTGTGCATACGCCGGTCCACCACTCATGTAGCCTGGTTCCAAATGGGCCAAGGTTTAAATGAATATAAAATATTTATGTCCACATATATTAAAAAAGAAATCTTTACATGGGATATACTTGCTTTTTCACATGACTGGATATGTCTAGAAGTGTTTCAGCCTTTCATGTTTCCTTTTAGTTATGAATCAGTCTCACACAGAATAAACAAAACTTTTATTAAAAAAAACTAAAAATAAAATTGAAACCCAACTTACAAAAATACATACAATGTTCTTTGTAGTAGACAAGTTGTTGCTGGTTTATTATAATTAATGTGCTGGGGTGGAATTTACTTCATAGATTAATAAAAAGCAAAATTGGCTCTACTGTTACTGACAAAGACCAGCCACAATAAGACTTAATTAGCATTATATCAAATATTTACTAACTTTTCCATTTTTCAAAATCTAATAAAGCAGAGGTCTCTAACCTTTCGGGCACCAGGGACCGGTTACATGGAGAGAGGTTTTTCCGCAGACCGGAGGGGGCGTGGTTTTGTGTGCTATTTGCATCCTGTGGATGGGGTTTTCCTTGTTTGTGTGGACTGGGGGTTGGGGACCCCTGTAATAAAGAGCCTATCCTTTGTCCCATATTGCTTAATAATGGAAGTTCTGTATTTAAATTGTTTGGAGTTACTTTGAGTAGTGGAAAAGTACTATAAGGATATTATATGTCTAAATAATTATTATCCGGGGGTTCATCTCATACATTATGATAACAGTCTGCAAAAATATTTATGTGCACTAAAACAGAAAACAATAAGCTAAGCAGCCCATGAAAAGCACAGTTCAAGACTGCTGGATTTATTGATGTGTTATTCAGAAAATAATGAAGTCTCCAGATAAATTATATGTAAATGCAATTAGTTTCACAGAATCACTACTTCAAAGCTCAAATATTTTCACCCTTATAAATACATCTAAGCAATACTATCCAGATGCTCTATTTTCTTCCTCATACCCCAAGGTCAGCCTGCAAGCTATATCCTGTGTACATCTGGTTCTTTATTAAACTATTTTCACTGTTGTCAATGAAGTAAATATAGATGTCTCAGGATAATGTTGCAGGATCCAATCTGAGTCAGTCACCAGGATAAAAGTGTTATTCTTCCAAGATTTCAGGCTCATGCTGGAGCCCATCATCAGGGAACTTCTTGCTCTCCAGAATATGTGCACTGGGCTGTTCTACATAAATTTTAGGTGTATACTATCATTAGCATTTTTCTACTTTGAGGGAGAACTTCTGCAAAGTATTAAGTATTCCAAGAAATGTATCTCCTCTTTCTTGTATGTATATGATGTTCCTTTAGTTACATAAATATCTACAGTTAAAGAATGCATTCATTACTAATACATATGATGGCTATATTAGTTGTAATCATATATAATAAATGGACAATAGTTGCTGAAGTGAAAATGCTTAGTAAAACTGTCCTAAGAGAAATATTAAAAGATATAGGTTTGCAAGCTGAAATCATAGAAAATGTGAAATTATTTTCTGAATGTGAAATTTGCTTATCAGTTGACAATGGATCTTTAAAATCAGAGGCTAGTGCTTGAGTATTAATGGAGACAGAAAGATATTCTTTGGCCATGAAACAGAAGACAGCAAAAAAGTAAGGAAACTATAGGAATAGTTGGAAAGTTTAATATTTCCAGTTAATTTTACCAAAGACATTCTGGATTCTGCAGCTAGATGCTTTTGAAATGATGGCTTCCCCTCATCACAGCAATCACTTGCTTTTTTCAATCCACTTAATTCTTTTGAAAAATAGTTTCAAAATCAAGAGTCTTATAAATATGCTTTAAGCTATAGACCATACATTTTCATTTTATTTCTTTGGTAGTACTTTGCCGAATGTGTTTTGAATGTATTTTAACAAATTGTAATTATCTGAAGCAAGGTCTGACTAGCATTTTGCCCATAGCAATCTAAGAGTGATCAAGAAAAAGTGAAAATTGTAATTATCAAGTTCTATAATTGCCAGAACAATATGCCTTATTATTCTATGCACAGGATTACAAAAAGCACACTGCCAATTTCCATACTATATTTTATTACTAAACTGTAGATACCACCAAAGATTTTTAAGATGATTATAGCTATAGGTAAACTAGCATATGGTCAAGTGTGAATGCTGATTGCTGTTAATATGTACAGTATGAATCTAAACATAAGTTGTATGGTGACATTGAACATAATATCTTAAACATAAAATATGTTTGTCAATACAAAAGATACATCTATACGGAACACACTCATGAGATAATTTAATTTACTCATGCAGCAGGTTCTCATGCAGAACTCTGCAGGTTCTCAGATTTGTTCAACTATTCAAGAATATCTTTAATATAACTATCTATGGCCACCCACAGCACTCCATAGATAAAAACTCCATACTGAATATTAACTGGAAAAAAATTCCTGAATGCTGAGTCTAAAGCAATCATACATCATTCCTGCTGTGACAAATGTTGTCTGTACAAAAATAAGTGAACAATTGATAGCTGCTCTTAGTATCTCATTGCAACAAGGTGCCTATCAATCATTCTAATACAGCTATATGCGGCAGGTTCTTTCCTAAGTAACACATCTTAAAAAACTCAATGCTGATCATAGCAAATGTCAGGGTATACCACTATACGATCCTTTATCTGTAAATGGTATCAAATCAAGTATTTCACTCTATCCTCCTCCTCTCCTGTAAAGATTCGTAATTGCTGTTCTAGAATAAACCAATATGTGAATACAGAATTGTGAGAAATGCATATATTGGTAAATGAATGTCTGCTTAGTCAAATAATAATAGTCCATAGCCCTTGAAATTTTTGCAAAATAATTTTCTTGTAATAGAAACTTCCTAGAAATAGAACTAAAACACTAGTAGGTTTGGTTTTTTTTAATCTTACAGGCTAATTAAATGTAGACTTAAATATATTATATTATAAATGAATTATAGTACTAGTTAATAAATACTGCAAAATAAAATCAGAATGAAGAGCATAGCCATGACACCATATCAGAATTCATCTGCAAATCAAATACATTCAAAATATGCTTTCTGAATAAGGAACCACTCATTGTTCTATTCATACTCAGCATACTTGGCTTTTGTTCCTTTATAAATGCTTCTTTGAAGTGTTCAACTGTGGAGCTACTATTATTTTCTTCGTTTTCTTCATTTTTCAAAGAAAAGTTATTTTCAGTATGTCTTAGAGCTGACGATAAAACATGTTGGAAAAATTCTGTTTCTTTTATTAAAGTCAGTCCAAGCTGTTCAGCAAGTAGATTCTTATTTCCTAACTTCAGTAATTTTATCTTGCAAGTTGGTGGTAGCAATCCAATGAAGGCATGAAGGCATTGGAACAAGGCAACTTGATGTCTGTGAAATAGATGAGCGAGTCAGTTGTCACTGTGTATTCAGTGAACTAATGCAGGGCTTTTCAACCAGTGTTACGCGTACCACTTGTGGTACATTAACGAGTGGCAGGTGGTACGCAGCCCTGCCTAGCCAAGTGTAGTGGGGGAGGGAAAGAGCCAGCGCAGGCAAGGACTTACTGTGAGAGAGTCCTCTGGAGCTGCAGAGTGGCTGCTCACTTCTTGCTCACCCTCCCCCATGAGAAAGGAGGAATGGGCGGAGACAGGAGAGGCTATAAAAGGAGGCAGTTTGGGCACAAGAGGGAGAGAGACAAAAAGAAGCAGCCTCGGGAGGAGGTGGAGTCAGCTCTAGCTGCACCGAAGGGGAAGGAGGAGGGGGGGGGGAGAGGAGATCAAGCAGGCCAAGCAGGCCGGCCATGAGCTGATCTACAACTTCTGTGGCAGTCACCTGTGCTGGCAGCAACAAACAGGCAAGAAATGCAGCAGGGGAGGGATTGCCCTCCAGCAGGAATGAAGAAAGGTAGCATCAGCTGGAGGTGAGACACGGAGGGAGGGAGATGGAGAGTGGAAGGATTCTTATGTGCTTTTGTGACTTTGAAGTTCTGGGATTTGTGCAATGAGGGCTTTGTGTTCTTAAGGAGTGTTTGGCAATTTCTATTTGGCTGATGGCTGATGTCTCGTGTTAGCTTCTATTGCTCTGCTATTGTTAGCTGTAAGTTTTGCTGCAAGGGATTTTGAAGTATTTTTCTCCTGAATGGATTTTGCCTGTAGCATTCCTTTACTTATGAATGGAGCCATTTGGGGAGGCTGCCTTAGCCGGCAGTCAGTACTTACAACATTTTTTCTTCTTCCTTAAGTGCCGGCTGCTTTCCTTTCTAGCCAGTAGCTAATTCTTAAAGGGAAATGTACCTTTTTAAGCTAGTTCACTCAGCAGCTTGTCTTTTCTGTCTCTGGAGGCTTTTCCTTGTTTGATGAATATATAGAAGAGAGAAAATATGGGGTTTGTTTTTTTCAAATTCTTCCTTCAGAAGGAGGTGGGCATGAGAAAGAGGGAGGCAGGGAAGGAGGGAGGGAGGGAAGTCCCGCCTTAGCATTTGGCCACCAGCAGCCCTGCCATTGACCTTGCTTGTCAAAAGGTTGCAAAAGGGGATCACATGACCCTGGGACACTGTGACCATCATAAATATGAATCAGTTGCCAAGCATCCAAATATAAATCACATGACCCTGGGCATGCTGCAATGGTCATAAGTGTGAAAAATGGTCATAAGTCATTTCAGTGCAATTGCAACTTTGAACAGGTTTTTTTTTTTGGTCATCAAGTTTTTGACACCTTGCTAGGTGGTACTCGAATATTGCCATATCCTAAAAGTGGTACAATCGGTGAAAAGGTTGAAAAGCCCTGAACTAATGGAAAGATTTACATGGAAAACAAAATTCTTCATGGCAAAGAAACACAACTCTACTTTGGCTGAAAAAATAAATGTTATCTTTGGAATAAGTGCCAAGAATAAAAAAAATGTTGAAAAGGCCTCAGTAATTGTTATGCTGACTACTAACACCTGTCCTATATATTCAAAAACTTGCAAAATTCAGAGGCAGCATTATGTACCATGTTCTCATAACTGGTTCTGGTTGTTCTCCAAGATTCATTTGTCATTTACTTCTTATCTGTTTCTTATCAGCACTATGACAGTGAAGAGATTACTTACCTTCCATAACATTACATAATAATAAAAAAAAAAGGTTGATTATTCATGTTAATTCTGAAAAAAAATATTAAAGTTTTTTTTTTCAAATTCCTATTAACTTCTCTTATCAGATACTGCATTAAGCCAGTAGTTAAATTTTTTTTATGGCACCTTATGTAAACTATTTAATTTTTTTAAAGAAACAAAAGAATCACTTGCTTATTTAGCAGATACCAGAGGGACAAAAAAATGGTCTTTTAGGGGTCCTCTGTCAGCAAGATATACAATTATTACCTCTACAAAATAATTCAGCACAGTTGTAATACTCCCTAAGAAACTAACAGTCTTTATAAGCCTTTCAATGGCTGCTACCTGCAAAATACTGTTAAAAATCCTTCAGAAGGTGGTTTTAGATTCCACTTGAAAAGAGTGCCATTCAGATTTCCAGATTTCCAGCAGACCATATAATCAGGATATTTCTTGATTGGTGCGCACTCCATTTGTTCCAATAGCCACTTGTTTACTGGAAGCAATGTGCAGTCAGGGGAGATTATTTGGAAAGAGGATTTGTGTGATATTGCACAGAATGCCAAAAGATCTTCTGTAGAACCTGCAACACCAAAAGAAAAAAAGAGTAACAAAGCTGAGCAATACAATACATTTAAAATCGATATCTACTTAATTTTGTTTCTAAAATGTATTTTTATTCTGTTTATACCATTTCAAATATGACAAACTTTAACTGGCATACAAAAGTGCACAAATAATATATAATACGTACTCTTAATATTACAATGAAAGCATCTAATAAAATAGCAAGTGCATGCTGTTGCATTTTTTTTGGTTTAGGAAAGTGTCATATTTTTTATACTTAGAATGTTGGGGTCGTAACTGAAGAAATTATAGGGTTGCTTCAGAATTATGAAGTTAATTTGCAATAAACAAGCAAATTCTAAACTTTCTTCCAAAAGCCTATAAAAACTGGGTACAAGTGGTCCTCAACTTACAAGACCATTCAAAGCACTGAAAAAAGTGACTTTATGACCATTTTTCACACTTATGACCATTGCAGCATCCCCATGGTCACATAATCAAAATTCAGATGCTTGGCAACTCATTCATATTTATGACAGTTCCAGAGTCTCAGGGTCATGTGATACATTTTGCCACCTTCTGACAAGCAAAGTTAATGGGGAAGCCAGAATCTCTTAACAACAAAGTTATTAACAACTGCAATGATTCACTTAACAATGGTGGCAAGAAAGGTCATAAAATGGGGCAAAACTCACTTAACTGTCTCACTTAGCAACAGAAATTTTGGACTCAATTGTGCTCATAAGTCAAGGACTACCTATAAAGGGAGATTGAAGAAGGGTTGAGACATGGTTTTAAGACAGTGATCAATAAAAAAGTGTTGTCTTATTTATATTACATAAAATGTTATTCTAAAGATTTTTTTTTTTAAAGGTTCTTTTGAAACAAAAATATTGAATTTGATCACAATTGTAACATAAAGACAATACTGTATACAGTATAAAAACACTAAGTCTTATTTTGAAAAAATATAAAGTTTCATTCTTTATTTCATAGGGATATATATATTTCTTATAGTAAATATATGTATTTACCTGGATATTTATAATCTTTCAAATTTATTGAAAGCTTTCCAGTAGAAATCTCTTCCAGACTTAGTAAAAAATCTCCACATAGAAAAGTCAATCTTTTGCTTTTCTGCCGGTTTTCGCTGTTACCACTCTTCTTTGCATGAAGCAGTACCACACAAGTTATTTCATGCCATGCCAAGAAAGGGGACAGATGGGTAACTGCTATAATGGCTTTTGCCTTATTTCTCTTCAATTCAGAGTCTTTTCCATTGCACTTGCTTTCTTCATTAAAGCAACTTAACTTGATTCTTTTAGGCAATGGTTCCAAGTGCCAATATGATAGAGGCTCAGCCTCTGAAGCTTTTGTCACTGTAACTACTCTACAGTGGCATTTTGATGGAGAAAGTGAATGGTGCCTCTGGCCAATTATCAGAGATAAACTGCCATCACTGAGTTGCCTGCTTCAAAACAAAAGAACACAATGTAAACAAATATATTTATAGCTTCAGCATTTGTAGCGTACTATGCTCTTGTGTACAGGTAGTTCTTGACTTACAACCATTTGTTTAGTGACTTTCAAAGTTCAAGTGCCACTGGAAAAAGTGACTTATGATTGTTTTTCACAGTTTATGATTGTTGAGGCATCCCCCAAGGTCACATGATCAAAATTTGGACACTTGTCAACTGGCATATAACTCAACAACTGTCTTGCTTAGTAACAGAAATTTTGGACTCAGCTGTGGTTGTAAATAAAAGACTACCTGTATTTGATATTTATAATTCACAACTGTTTTGTGTCAACTTTTATTAAATACAATGTAATCAAATATATCTTCAATTTTTACTCATAAGATGTATCTTATAACATTTTGTCTTGGAATACTTTTACATATTTATATATCTAGACTTTTTTATTTTGGAATTCAGGCTTCAAACATATAAATGCCGCCAATAATATATGTTCAATTTTGGAATTCAGATTTTGACTATATAAATGCTGCCAATGATTCAATGTGATTGTATAGAATTTAAACTACTCACAAGTCAAATGTTTCCATGATTTCTACTCCAACTATTAACTGGTTATCCACCACACGATACCAAATATTTTTTACAATTTGTTCTTCATCTTCAGTTGGAGTCAATGCACCATTATGAAATTCTTCCTCTCTTTCATCCCAAAGAGAAATAAGATTTTCCTTAGATGGAAAGATGATTTTTTAAAAAAATATAAAGAGCCAAGTAACTTTTTGTATAATTAGAATTTATTATTGTTACAATTGTGGAACTCAAAATGTATTTTAACTAATATATAAACTTGAGGATCAACTAAAATTACCACAGTAAGATACACATTTAGAGTAGATACATGCGATTTTAAATCTTCCTTATCAAGTATTTATACCCATTCTGATTTTTCTCCTCAATTTCAAATTGAGTAAACGGCACTATACAAGTGTCCAGGCGATATAATTCCATATGAACTATTGAAAAGTTATCATTATCCTGAATATTATAAATATGTTATTGGCGGGCACAATATTTCAGTGATCTCTGAACATTATAGCAACAATTTTTCAACCAGCATTCTGTTAAAAATTAGTTAAACATTACTTGTTTAATTGGACCCATTATTATTTTTGCTTTTGTTACTAGAAACGGCAAGTTCTATACCTATGTAATAGGAAAAAAAATTACACACCATTTTTAACATTGCTGCAAAATACCTTTTTGATCCTAGGAATTCTTTGTTTCCTATCTTGAAAAAGATCTAATAATGCATGACAGCTTTTAATCAGAACTTTTTCTTTGAGGCGTAAATGTTGTTGAATGGCTCGAACAGATGCAAAACCAGCCTATATAAGAGAACAGAGGGTTTGTGATGATATTCTTATAAGCATCATGGTAAGTATTTTCTTCCTATTTTTATTCATATAGTTTAAGAATTACTTAGGTTAGAAATCTGGCTTCTAGACTTCCAGAAATGTATTTCTAAACTCAAGTAAAATAATATATATTTAGTCATCCTTATAACTGTGAATAGTTGCTAATGTTCTACCTACATAGTAGATGGATTGAAAACATGTCAAAATACAAGTTTCATTAAATAAAACAAAATGTATATCCAAGAAAACCAACCTGTAATCGTGCTTCAAGTGCTTTGATAGTAAGAAGCCGATTCTCTTGTATCTCTTCAGCAGAAGATAAGACATTTCCATAGTTTACATTACTCTAAGAAAAAGCAATACTAATTAAACACCAAAGATTTACAGAACACTCTGTGAAGTGGAGAACAGCACAAGAACCCAAACATAAATTTAAGATCTTTCCACAGGGAAACTGAAATTAATCACACCCCTTCTGGTCAGGCAGCAGAAGAGACTGACACTGCTTTGTGTGCACCCCTGTATATTACAGAGGAGGAGACAAAAAAAAAAATCCCACCCACTCCCATACCAGATATACCTTATATATATTTCCTAACTGTTTGAAATATGCTGCATGTAGTTGCAGTCTGATTTTTGATGTAACATGGATTAGGTGGGAGGGGAATCACAATTTTAAAAAATATTCTAAAGATGCCAATTACACCACTAACAATGTATAGTAATTTAAAAGCTTGAAAAGGAGACATACACAGTGGCCAAGTTCAATCAGAATGCTAAATCACACAAAACTAAATAATGTATCTTGGACTTATGTGTTACCATCTATATATCTATATCAAATAAATCCAACCTTGTCTTTTAGAAACAAAAATCAAAGCTTAGTATGTCATTCAAACCCTAATCTTTAGAATTACATGAGGTAAACCATGATAGTCTCGTGCCTAAGTTACAGAATTAACAGAATTTATGCTATTCAATAAGTCATAGTTAAGATTAAACACAAGCTATGTTTATATACTGTACTATAAGGTGCCATAATGTGTTTTGTTAGTTTTAACTTAACATGTGTGATTCATTCCACTGTAGTTTATATGCGGTTTATTTCACTATGCTATTACTAAAATATGAGAATCTGAAATAAAGCACAAATGGAAGCTTTGAACTACTTGTACTTGTATTGGAGATGATGACTGAAATCTACAAGCCCAATGCTTAGAAGTACTTTGTACTGGAATAATAAGCCATGTTAAGCCTTACATGGGAAGGCTTTTGTCTGCTTTGTAACTAATTTAAGTGGTTCAAAGTTTTGATTTGCAAGATATTGACATGACCAAACTCAGCAATTTAAATCAAAATGTTCAATGAAATCCTGTATTTAATGCTACAATCTGTATTGAAATATGAACTTATTATTAAAAATGAAATTTAAATAAATAAAAACATTAAATATTAAAGCAATAATATGCATAATTCTTTTTAAAATAAACCTTTCCCAATTATTTGTAGCACACCTTACCTCATAATTAATATTTCCAAAATCTGCTATTTGAAATGCCTTTAGTGTTTCTGAAATAGAGTCTCTCTTTAAAAATACTAAGATTTGTTCAGTTCCAATACCAGCAAAATCATCTACCAGAACAGATTTCACATTCTTCCAGCAAGAAGCCACCTAGAACATAAATCAGATTAGTTTATTAGTTTAGTCACTTTGTTGAAGAATGAAATAAGATTGGTTTGGCATGATCTGTTTTTAACTTTGTTTGCTTCTAGTTGTTTGCAAATCTGTTTTTTGATTATCTTTTCTAGGATCTTCCCAGATATTGATGTTAAACTGATTGGTCTGTAGTTTTCTGGGCCCGTTCCCCCCCCCCCTTTCTTGAAGATGGGAATCACATCAGCCCTTTTCCAATCCTCAGGTAACTATAACTTTAAACTATAGTTAACTATAAACTATAGTTAACTATAAACTATAGTTAACTATAAACTATAACTATAACAAACCAGGCTGGATATAATTATGTCCAGCCTGGTTTGATATAAAGAGCAAGGATTTAATTAGGACACAGAGCTGATATAAAATTAAAAGGAGTGAATCAATTACATTATGATGTCAAAATTGTATCACTCATTTTAGAAAATAAACTTTGTTTCTACAAGGACCAAGAAAACCTTCATATGTCAGAACTCCATAATGCACATCAGGTTCCTATGTAAACAATGGCTGTTCTATATCATAACTGCAGGGAAGTTTTTGTTTGATTGAGTGTTCCAACACTTAAGCAAAATAACAGTACATGCATCTGCATTTCTTTCATGAATCTGGATTGGAATAACTAGACAGATAATATTTTACAAAAACAATGAGACAGAATCCCAAATATGCTTTTTCACAAGGCAATTAGACTTTGTTTTTCTTTGAAGACTTCTCATCCAAGAAGCTTCTTCAGCTCTGACTGAATGGTGGGGAATGCAAGGATTTATACTCCTTGCAGCCAGCTGGTCATTTGCATTCTTTTAAGAGTTGTTGAGGCCACCTGGAGATTTATCTGTGTCGTCAGGGTCACCTGAGTAGTGCAAATGATCAATTTCAACAGCTGTCTCTCAACAGAAGGGAGGAATACGACATCAACTATTTTCAATCTACAACATAGTCCTTTCAACAGTTCCAAGGCTCCACAGTCATTTGCACTACTTAGGTGACCCTGACGAAACAGATAGACCTCCAGGTGGTATTAACAACTCTCTAAAAGAATGCAAATGACCAGTTGTCTGAAAGGAGTATAAATCCTTCCATTCCCCACCGTCAGCCAGAGCTGAAGAAGCTTCTTGAATGAAAAGTGAAATAAAGAAAAACAAGAAAGTCCAGTTGCCTCGTAAAAAAGCATCTTTGGGATAACTATGACCTGGATGTCTGAGAATATCCATAGATCATGAGACAGAATCTCCACAATTCTAATAAAAAATGTTTTAGAACATCAGTTCAATACCTGAAAGTTATGTTTCCATATAGCACATACATCTCCGGAAGCAAATGTCACGATCACTAATTGGCGATCTCCATCCACTGCAGCTATTTGTACTGAAAAAGGATTTTCATATGGAAGCTGCAGAAGATGTTTAGGCCAACCATCCTGAAAGAAAATCAATTGGCCTTTGCAAGTAACTGCAATCAGTGAGGTCTTAAACTTGCTTCTTCTTACTTCAGTTTTGCAAACGTATACACAACGCACCACACTGCCATAAGCATGAGGCAAAAAACTAGCATTCAATAGTACTTTTTGTTTGTCAACTCCATATGCAAAACACTCATATCCCCAGATGGCCAAGTCTGAGCTAGCATTACTTTGCTTATTGTCTCCTGGAAAACCAGCAGCTCTGGTTCCTAAAACAACTGTACCCTCACTCTTAACTTGACCAGCCCATTGGATAGAAGAAAACTGAATAGGGGCACATAAAACAGTGCCAGTTTGGGGAGAGATATGTAACAGATGTCCTTCATAATACCATATTATTGTTGGACCAGCCAATAATTTTACAGGTTCTTTGATTGCATAGTCTAATTTAAACTGCAGAACCAGTTCAAATTTATTATGGATATGAAGCAACAATAGTATATATTTATTTTTTTTCTTTTTCAAAAGAATATAAGGTTGAAGAATTCCAGTTCTGAAGTCAGATGCATTACTGCAGTGAATAATTTCAATATTTTCACCATATATGCAAAATGATCCAGTAGACACCTCATTAAACAATTTAGTGTCATTGTCAAATGTCATTCTTTTCGCATGCAATGTAGTAATTGTGGTATCATCACTCTGTGAATTGTTCCCTCTTGATAATTGGAAAAGAAGCAGTATCCCATTATAAGACAACAGTTTCTCTTGCTGATCCATCAACATTTTTTTGTTAACTAGATTCCATTGTATTAAGATTGGTGTTTCTCTGAATTCCACTACAAGGATTCTTCTTTTATTTTTGATCCAAAGAACATTTTAAAATCTGAAAATGTAAAGAGCTTTATTAATACTGCAAAAGATTTAGATTATTTTACCTTCAATATATAACAGTTATTTTACCTTCAATAAATAACAATCGGTACTCGAGCAGGAGCCACAATATTATGAATTTATACTTTTAAAAATGTAATGTACCAAATTCTGAAAAAACAGCCTAATCCTAAACAATATATTTTTAAAACTAAGTACCTTTGACTCCTTTATTAGAATAAGAAAGAGTGAAACCATCAAGGCGTACTTTTTCACAACAAAATCATTAAAATGTTTCATAGTAAAATCCTTTGCAGCTGTACTTGAGTGAGATTTATTATAATATTCTTCTAAAATAAGAAACAATTCCAGACATAGAAAAGAATTGGCTGAAGTAAGGCAAAACAAATGAAGTATTTACATCAATATAAACGTTATTTATAAGAATTACAAAATATAATGAATATACGGAGTTAAGTTCTAAGATGGCGGCGCTTGGATCGGCTGCATTGGTTCTCGAAGGTGAAAAGTTTTTGGAGGGATATAAGGGATATAGGTAGTGGTGGGATTCAGCCAGTTCGCACCACTTCAGCAGAACCGGTAGCTAATTTTTTGTTGTCCCGGCCAAGAATGGACTTTTGGAAGCAGCATCCACACAGAGAACTGGTAGTTCTCATATTTGAATCTCACCACTGGATATAGGCCACATGATCGGGAAGCTTTTAATGTGTTTGAGCAACATGGTGGGACTAAGGTAACATACGACTGACAATCTTTGCTGGTATGGCGAGCTGTTTTGGAACTGTTGGTGAGACCGTTAAAAGTCGTTTGCGCTGTTTGAAATTGTTCTGCCAGCAGCAAGATCTGACTGCTGGTACAGTGACGGATTCTATTGCAAATCAGGGCTGTTTCCAAAGGAGGCAGAGGAGGAGAGGTCCAGGGGCTTATGGAGCAAAGGAACTGGATGAAGCTGTCGGCAGGCCCAGAAGAAGAGAGAGAGGCTTTTGGAGGAGTTGGAGGTGGTGGCAGCGTGCTCCAGAGGCGAAAAGGAGCGAGGCCCCTTTAAGGAAAAGGTAGAAGAGACAGGATCAGAAAAAGGAAAGGAGGCGAGGCTGTCGTGCAGGAATACAAGCTAATTTCAGGGCTAATCCACATGGAGCTCTATTTCCATCTGTCCTGTTCGCCATCATTCACTCCCTAGAGACTAAAATGGACCTTCTGAAACTTGAACTGGCCACGAACAAGGAGTGTATATTGGAGGTAGTGACCCTTTGAGAACTGTATGCAATGAAATTTCAATTTGATGTATGCCGATTAGTGTACATTCAAAGTGACAATAAAGTTGTTGTTGTTGTTATTACTATTATTATTATTACTATTATTATTACTATTACTATTATTATTATTATTACTATTACTATTACTATTATTATTATTATTATTATTATTATTAAAGTCTTTGTTCCCCTAAGACAGGGGTAGGGAACCTTGGCTCTTTTATGACTTGTGGACTTCAACTCCCAGAATTCCTGAGTCAGCATGGCTGGTTCAGGAATTCTGGGTATTGAAGTCCACAAGTCATAAAAGAGCCAAGGTTCCCTACCCCTGCCCTAAGATAATAACATGCATGTTTACATTATGACTAAAAATGGGAGCCTTCTTTATGGAAAAGAGTGTCTGAATAAATATTATAGTAAAACCCAAGATTTCAGTAAAGATGATAAACAGTATAAGCAATTGAACTAAGATGGGCAGTTAAGCAAGCTGTGACCAAGTTCAACATGTAACAGAACAAACTTCTATAATATTTGAAGAAGTTAAACCTTTCTGGATAAATACTAATAAATGATGAAAAGTAAGAATAAAAAATTAACTCTCAAATTATAAAGTGTGCATGAATATCATTGTAGAAGTATAAAAGATTAAGCTGTTCAATCAATAACATCCTCACCATGTGGATGGGGTGACATTGCATATGAAATTGTCTGGAATTATCTTTAAAAAATATTGGTAACCCATTTAAATTTTCTGCCAAAAAGACAGCTAAGGGATAATGTGAGGGCTGTCTTGAATATTATTGAATATTTACAATACCATAATGAGAAACAGGCAGCTCTAATATTTTTGATGCAGAGAAGGCCTTTGACAATTTGAATTGGACTTTTATGTTTAAAGTGCTGGAAGAAATGGACTTTGGAGATAATTTTATTCAAGGAGTTAAAGCTATTTAATACATCACAACAAGCAAAAATTGTTATTAATGGTGATTTAACCAACTCATGTGAAATTCAAAAAGGTATGAGACAAGGATGTCCCTTGTCCCCTTTGCTATTTATTTTGGTACTGGAAGTTTTAAATAGAGATATTAGGCAAGACGAAAAAATAAAGGGCATAGGTATCAAGAAAGAAGTTTATAAACTGAGGGCATTTGCTGATGATCTAGTTATATTCCCGCAAGTCCCCCAAAATAATATAGAATATTGGATGATGAAGTTAAATGAATTCGGGTCTTTAGCAGGCTTCAAAATAAACAGAAAACAACAATGCTGACTAAAAATATGTCATCTCAGGATAATGATATACTGACTAAAAAGTCGGGTTTTAAGGTTGAGAAAAAGGTGAAATATTTGGGGGTTATGTTGACAAATACAAACATAAAATTGTTTCAAAATAACTATGTGCCTCTTTGGGATGATATCAAAAAGGACTTACAAAAAAGGGATACATTGCATCTATCATTACTAGGTAGCATCTCTGTAATCAAGATGAATGATTTACCAAAGATGCTTTTTCTGTTCCAGACATTACCAATACTTGCAACTGATGTCCCATTCAAACAGTGGCAAAGGGACATTTCCAAATTCATATGGCAAGGGAAGAAATCAAGAATTAGATATAAGTTATTGCAAGATGCTAAGGAAAGAGGGGGTTTGAGTTTACCAGACTTGAAACTGTATTTTGACGCATGTTGCTTGGTTAAAAGAGTGAGTGAACCTTCAGAATAAGAGGCTACTTGATTTGGAAGGTCATGAACTAAGGTTTGGATGGCACGGTTATTTATGGTATGATAAAGTCAAAGTTAATGTTGATTTTAATAATCACTTCATCAGACGTGCCATACTAGGAGTATGGAACAAATATAAAATAAGATTTTCCACAAAGCTGCCTCTTTGGGTATCCCCACAGGGAGCTTTTTTTTTAGAAAAGAAATGGTTATGAAACCAGACTGGCGGATCTATGGTAAAATAATATTTTTCAACTCAGGTGACCCTATTCTTAAATCAAGGGAAGAGTAAGAATCAGAAGGTTATGCTTGTCATTGGCTTACATATCAACAACTGAAAGAAAGATTTAAACTAAATAAATGTTTTGGGTTTGACTTCATTAAAAATGAATTTGAAACATTATTGTGTGGCAGTGACGAACATATTATTGCTAAGGCTTATAAAATGCTATTGAAATTGAATTTGGAAAGTGAACATGTAAAACATTATATGATACAATGGGCAAGGAATTTTGGTTATAATGTGATGTTGGAACAATGGGACAATATGTGGATGAAAAGTTTAAAATTTACATTGAATTATAACTTAAAAGAAAACTTCTACAAGATGATGTATCGCTGGTATTTATCACCAGATAAGCTATCTAGGATGTATAAAGGTATTTCAAATGAATGCTGGAAATGTAAATGTAAAGAAGGGACTTTTTATCATTTATAGTGGACATGTGATAAAGCAAAGAAATATTGGAGAAGGATTCACATTTTGATACAGAAAATCCTTAAAGTAAAAATAAACATGAAACCAAAGATTTTTCTTTTTGGGTTTAATGAAAAAAGATTTGGAAAAAAAAATCGGAACTTTGATCCTGTATATGTTGACAGCAGCAAGACTACTGTATGCACAAAAATGGAAGGACATTCCGATTCCCATTATGGATGAATGGCTACAGAAGTTGATGGAGCTGGCAGAGATGGCTAAATTGTCTATTTTGATTAAAGAAAAGAATACAAGAACCTTCGTTTCTACATGAAGACCACTTCTGGACTTTGTGCTTGAGGTGGAAAAAAATGAAACTTTGATTATGGGTTTCACTGATTAGATTGATTTGTTGTTTCAGAAATGGCTAGTTACTATTGTGAAAAAGTAAAAAGTTGAGGCTCGACATTAATACTCTATTCTACTGCAACAGGGGAAGTCAGAAGTCTTTTTTCTTCCCTTTTCCTCCTTTTCTTCTCCCTTTTTCCTCCCCATTGTGTCTTACTATTTGCTTTATAGTTTGTATTTTACTGTACAACTTAATCAAATGTTATTAAAAAAAATATTGGTAAACCATTTAAAAAGGACTGATACTATAGATCAGTGGTGGCGAACCTATGGCACGGGTGCCAGAGGCGGCACTCAGAGGCCTCTCTGTGGGCACGCACGCCGTCGCCCCAGTCCTAGGCCTTCAGCTGGGTTTTATAAAACCTTTTCACTTTAGGCCTCCGCCGCCGTGTGCAAAAAAAAAAAGGTTCAATCAGTCAATTTCAACTTCTCACGGGAAAAAAAAAGATCTTGCAAAGTTGGAATTGATTGTCCCACCCAGTCTGCCGTTACCACAGCCATGCCCACCCAATGGGCCACACCCAGCCAATGGGCCACACCCACCCGGCACTCGACAATGCATAAGTGGGTTTGGGGTTGCAGTTTGGGCACTCGGTCTCTAAAAGGTTCGCCATCACTGCTATAGATTCCATCTCTGAATGTACTTAAGATTGGCTCCTCCAAAAACATTGCACTGTTCTTCCATGTTCATAACCTGTTGTTTAAAAACGAGTTTAATCTGCTCAAAATCTACTGTTAATATAGCTAAAAAATTGTACAAGTGCAGCTGCTGCTATCCATCTTGCCAATGTCAGTTTTTTAATATGTCATGTTTCTATTAAAATTAAGTAAAACTAAAGATGTTAGCATCATTCATATCTTAAGCATTGTTTTTGAATTATATACATTTCTAGGTGTTGGGACTTCAACTCTCACAATTTCACAGATAGGATGATCATTTTTGAGAATTTTGGGAGTTGGTCCAGGTCCACCTACCTGGAAGTTGGCAAGGTTAAGACTTAGTGCACTAGAACAGGGCTTTTCAACCTTTTCAGATTGTACCACTTTTAGGACATGACAATATTCAAGTACCACCAGTGCTTAGCAAGGTGTCAAAAACTTGATGACTGAAAAAAAAGGGGTGGGATTTTGGGTTTTACTGATTAGATTCATTTGTTGTGATAGAAATGGCTAGTTTATACTGTTATGGAACAGTAAAAAGTTGAGGTTCAATGTTAATGCTTCATTCTATTGCAACAGAGGAAATCGGAAGTCAATATCTTTTCTTTTTCCCTTCTCCCTCACTTTTTCCCCTTCTTCCTCCCCACTGTGTCCTACTATTTGCTTTTGTATTTTTGTATTTTATTCCATAATCTAATAAAATGTTACAAACCGTTAAAAAAAAAAAGTACCAATTCTAATTTTTTTGGTGGCGGTTCCTTTGCTTTCAGGCCATGCAGGACTCCTGGTGGTGCAGGCTACCCAGAGCCCTGGGCAGTGGAGGGCAAGCACCCAGCTCAGCCCAGTCTTCCCCAAGGGGGCGCCTGGCTGCACTTACCTTCTCCTCGAGGCTGCTGCTGCTTGGCTCGCTCTCCTTGGCCAGGTTGCTTATGGTGTGTGTAGAAGGGCAAAACGTGTGGGTCAGAGAGAGGCTCACTCCCTCTCTATGCGAGGAGACCCGGCTTTGGCAAAAGGGCAGCAGGGCTGGTCGTGGACAAGTGCTAAGGCAGGACTTCCCTCAGACCCTCCCTCCCTCTCATTATATCCTTCCTTCCTTCCTTCCTTCCTTCCTTCCTTCCTTCCTTCCTTCTTCTTTTCTCTTCATTCTCCTTTCCTTTTTCTTTCTTCCCCTCTTTCCTTCTTTTTCTTTGTCTTTCCTCTTTTCCTTTCTCCTTTCCTGTCCCTTCTTGGATGCTCAAATGCAAAGGGGAAACATTTCTCGATGCCTCGTCTTGTGATGCCACTTTTGCTAGTAGTTTGTGGCCACTTAAAAGATTGAGAACAAACCAGGCTGTTTATCCCATGCTTGCATTTAGTGGGGGCATCCCCAGACAACAGTACAATAAAACTGTCAAAATGGTGGCTGTGATAGTTGATCAGAGCTCCTCCATTTTTTATGTGCAACAGTATTAGCATTTAGGAACAGAGGTAGCTTAGTTGCTTTTCTATTAATACATAATCCTTAAAAGGGCTCTCTTGTAGGGACCCTGTCTTGGTCTAATTCAGACTGGAAATATAGTAAAGGAAAATATTTTTCCCCACTCTGCTTTGTCCTGTTTTCCCCACTGGAAATGGTTGTTAGCAACACACAAGGAGGGGATACTTTCCTAAGAGCTCACAATTCAAGAATACCAATGTTAACTTGGATTGCCAACAAAGTTCTGTCTGTGACAAAATAGAACACAAAATTGCTTTCTCCTTTGAACTGGGGCATTTCCAACCAAGTTGCCTCTCCTTCTTTCCTCTTTCCCTCCCTCCCTCCTTCCCTCCTTCCCTGACTCCCTTCCTCCCTATCCTTTCCTTCCTTCCTTCCTTTTTTTTTTAAGCTGCCAGAGGCAGCAGTGGGCAGAGGCTTCCCATTTTGACCCCTCCCGTCATTGCCTCTGCGTGGCTCTCAGCTCAACTCTCCCAGACCCACGCACGTGTGTGTGCGCGCGCGCGTGGGAGGGATGTCTCACCCCTTGCAGTGCCGCGCCCTGCACAGAGACCTTCTGCTGTTTTTTGGGAGTACTTGTTTCTTTTTCTCAAGGTGCCACCAATCACATCACACCCTGCCCCCCTCAGCTCCTGGCCCCGTGGAAGGCTGCAAGAAGCTCCCATCGCAGCTTATCTCTCCCATTCTTTTCCTCCCCAAGGTCACAGCGTGGGGCTACAAGGAGACACCATGCGCGCGCACAGACCACACACACACACAAACACGTGGGTGGGTCTGGGAGAGGTGAGCTGAGAACCATGCAGAGGCCCTTCAGGCATGGAGGCAATGACAGGAGGGGAAGGGTCAAAATGGGAAGCCTCCTGCCCGGAGCCTCTGGCAGCTTAAAAAAGTAAACCTGCGAAGCACTCAGAACGTGGTCCCCAGGGACATTAGGCCCCATGTGCCCAGGGGACAGGGCGGGGCAGGGCTGAGGCGGCCTGTCGCTGGTTCCAGGGCTGCCCAGTGGAACTAAGGCTAAGCACGTTCTGGCTTTGATGGTAGCTACGAGGTGTAAATCAGCACCCCGTCGGCCTGGACTTGCCTCGTTTCTCTGAGCGGTCAGCAGGGACGGTCAGCAGGGACACCAGGGGGCAGGCGCGTGCCCAGGGGGCGGGGTGGGGGCAGCCCCTCACTGGCCCTTTCCCGCCAAAACCTCCTCCTCTTATATCTTTTCCTCTCTCCCCTTTTCCGTGCACTTCCAGCTATGCGCTCCTTTCGGAAGTGTCAATCAGTTGGAGCCCAGCGCTGAGCCCCAACAGCCCTACAGAAATGCCGATCAGCTTGTAGCCACGCATGCAGATCTGCTGAGCCCTGAAAGCCCTGCAGCTCCAGCTGTCTCTCCCTCAGGCTTCTACAGCGCTGCTGCCGCTTAGCTCATTCCGCTCCCCCCCGCTACTTCTCCTCTAGGATGGTCGCATACCACCTGCTAGGTGCCAAAGTACCACCAGTGGTACGCATACCACCGGCTGAAAAGCCCTGCACTAGAATTTCCTCGTTTCAGTATCATGCCACAGAATGTAACATTCTTTCAAGGTAACCTAAATAAAGAAAAACGTGGATTAGTAAGACCACACCTGGAATACTGCATCCAGTTTTGGTCACCACATTACAAAAAAATTGTTAAGACAGAAAAAGTGCAGAGAAGAGCAACTAAGTTTATTGAAGGCCTGGAGTCTAAAACATATGAAGAATTGGATATGGCTAGTCTAGAGAAAAGAAAGACTAGAGATGACATGATAGCAGTATTCCAGTATTTGTGGGGCCACCACAAAGAGGGGGTCAACTTATTTTCCAAAGCACCAGAAGGCAAAACAAGAAAAAATGGATGGAAACTAATCAAGGAGCGAAGCAACCCGGAATTAAGAAGAAACTTCCTAACAGTGAAGACAATTAACCAGTGGAACAGCTTGCCTTCAGAAGTGGTGAGCTTTCATCACTCGAAGCTTTCAAGAAGAGACTGGACAGCCACTTGTCTGAAATGGTATAGGGTCTTCCAGTTGAGCAGGGGGTACCGGTCCGTGGCATGCCAGCAACCGGTCTGCACAAACAAGCAAAGCCCCATCCGCAGGATGCAGGCAGCACACAAAACCGCACACCCTCTCTCCACGGAACCGGTCCCTGGTGCCCAAAAGGTTGGGGACATCTGGACTAAAAGACCTCCAAAGTGCCTTCCAGATCTGTTCTGATTGGATCAAGGCTCAGTGGGACTTAAATCACAGACCCCATTTTAATTAACAAGTCTGTGCTTCAACTTGCTTTTTCTTTGTGGGCTGAGATCTTGCTGAAGAGATTTCATATTATATTGTGAGGCTTAAATTCTAGATTCCATGACAAGCTGGCGGGCGCTACTAGGGACGCCCTCCTCTTGATAATCCAGGCTACAAACGGTTTTACCCACCCACCTCCTGGGTTTAGGCTCTAGATCCCATCTTCCCAATCGAAGACTTGGACGTGCAGAATGGAGCAGGGTATGGCAGTACAAATATTTATTAAAACATACCACACAATTACTTTTACACCAGAATGCGTTCTTCCCTTTCATACTCCACGTAGTAAGATCTTGCGCCGACCTTCTCTCGCGCCCAAAACCGCCCTGCCATCCATCAAAGAACCCGCCACGCAAGGTATTACGGGGGCGGGTTGATACGGCCTGAGTCTTGGCTGGCTAGTGGCGTCACGGGGCGGGACGTCAATTCCCTGAGGAGATACCAACGCAACCAATTAGCAGAAAGCGAAATTACGCAAGGAAAGGGCTGGACGCGCTTTGAAAGGATGCGGAAGTAGAGGGTGGGAACTTTCTTCTCTGCTTTTATTTATTTATTTATTTTATAGGACAGCTACTGCTGAAGGAAAGGACGGGGATTGGCTTGCAGCAACGCCTGTCGTGCGGTGGTTGTCGCGGAAGGTTTCCAGCGCTGGCTGGTGTCAAATCTTACTTCAGTCTGGGTCACGCGCCTTTGCTTTTGGTTCGTGTGTTTCTTCCCTTTTTCTCGCTCGCCTCGCTGCGGCTCCTAATCTGGTGTGAGCAGGACCATGGCGGATGTGAGTAGCTACGTGCTCTTGAAGATAGGTAGTCTGGAAGACAGACCACAAGAGGTGGAAAAGAATAGTCTTCGTATTTTTCCCTCCTAGGGAGAGGGGAATGTGATGAATTCATTTGGGGAACAGGGTGTGGAGACAGGTAAAACAGAAAGACAGGATATAAACACAATAAAAAATAAATATAATAGAGTATATTTCCAATGCCAGATGGCTGAGGTAAGAAGAGAGCATCCTCTTCTTTTTAGAATCTAATAAGGCAGATCTTCAGAAAAGATAATTTAGTCCTGGTTTCTACAGAATATGCTGAAGAACGACTCTTCTTTCCACAACCTATGACCATACTGGTCAGAAATGATCCCAATTATATACTGATATATAGAGGCTCCTACATAGGGACAGTTGACTATCTGATCCTATGAAACTGGTGCAGTGTCCCCCCCCTTCCTTTCCCAGATGAGTTTAAAAAGTTAAATACCTGCGCCCCAGGTATTCCATTTTCAGAAAGCCAACCAAAGAAACTGTGGTTTAAAACTGGCTTAAAACTGACTTAAGCAGAGATTCAAACTTATTTATAAGCAGAATGTATTTAGACCTCCTCTTGCAGAACCCGGTTTTGCAAGTTAAGACTCCCATAATCGGATTTTTTCAGCATATGTTATTTTGATCTGTGATATTCAGCAAATTTCTTCATGAATAAGTAGAAAGAAAAATATTTTTCTTCATTGATTGTATCTCTAAGGGTTTATTATAGGAAAACATTTTCCCTTATAACTTGATACATATAAACATACTTTTTTGCACACCCACTCTTTTGAAAGGTTGGACAAGGATGAATGATCTCAGAATGACTTGTAATAGTCCTGTCCTCTAGGACTTGTAATTCTGGTAGTAATGATAGTAGAATAACTCTCAAACGAAGCAACCCATCCAATAGATGAAATGTTTATAACAGAACATGTTTCTGAGTTCTGCAAGTGCTTAGAAGCACTGCTTACCTAGCACTTATTACTCAAATTTGAAGTCCAGTAGAAAACCAAAGTACAGTAGACTGAAAAAGTGTGAAGTTTGCGCAGCCTAAAAATATAAATGTTTAATGTGTTGATGGGTTTTTGTGTTCTTTCTCAGCAGGACAACAGGGGGCCATTAATAAGTGAAATCAGACAGCGTTTTGAGACCGAATATTTATCAGGTTGGTAATATGAATATTCTGTTCATGCTATAGTTTATTCTGTACATTTATAACATTATAGATCAGGGGTGTCAAACTTCCCACGTCACGTGACATGTCACGATGTATCGTGACTTTTTTCCCCTTGCCGGAACTGGGGTGGGCTCGGCTTCCGTGTGATGCATCCGGCACGCGGGCCGGGAGTTTGACATCCCTGTTATAGATTGTCTGCAGTAGGAAAGATAAAAAAAAATGATTATTCTCAGAAGTACATAGCTTAAAAAAAGATGGAGTCTTCTTGAATTTCTTTATATTTGTATTCTGTGACTACTAAAGGCTGTGTGAATGACTACAGTTTTAAGTTTGAAAATCCTCATGGTTAAGTAGTAAACAATTGGTTTCACTTATCTTCTCATGCACTCCCAATGTAATGTGTTTACTGCAACAATCTGCCCATTACATCATGGTGCTCCTTGAGTCAGCTTCATTTGCTTTCATACTGACCATACTGCTTATCTGTAATCTAAAGACCAGATGCAGAGTAAAGAAGCATTACTGACATTCCCATACTATACAATTATAATAAAAAATATACAATGGTTGTGGTTACAAACAACACTTAACACTACCCTGTTGTAAATTTAACCTTTTCATATTGAATTTGTGTTCTTGCCTAGGTTTTCACAGCGTATGGGTTCTTTGATAAAGAAAACAGAATCATATGGATAGCCAAACTTAGAAAGTGCTATGGTTAAATCAAAAACACGATTTTCCAGTTCAGTTGTGCAGCCCTCTCAATAGCAGAAAGGCTAGTCTGCATTTTTCCTGCTAGCTCAAATATGATTTTGACAAAGTATTTCCTCTGCAGGCATTTAAGTTTGAAATATTCAAGAATTTGAAAATTGGTTAGAACTCATTTGCAATTTTGGTGGGTTTTTTTCAATGTCCATAAGTCAAGAAAAAGTATAGATATTTTGTTTAATTATTTTATAAATTAAATATTAGCTTGCTACAAATACTTCTTTTAAAGACATTTTTTATAACCCAGTTTTTATGAGAAAGTATAATAACAATCTTCTATTCATATTGATCAGCAAAAAGAAATAAATATGATTCCAGGGATATAGAAAGATTGCATCAAGATGATATCTGGGTTGATAATTTCTTAATATGGCGAGACGATATTGTGGATGATACACTGAAGATGATTGATGAAAGCTTTCAATGGAGGAAAGAGTATGCAGTTCATGGTAAGATATCTCTTTATCGGTTTGAAAAATGTTTTGATATGCATTTAATAAAAAAATATAAGAAACAGCTGAAAGTAACTGTTGTCAGAGGAAATTGTATTCTGAACTGAAAAAAAATGAAACTAGGTATCTCAAGGCTGGGTTTATAACCATATGTACACCATGTTTCATAATCAGATGAATGGCATACAAATTTAATACGTTTATTAAATGTTATGTTTATATGGATAGTCTCAGGTTCAAACTGTTCAAAGTTACAGTGGTGCTGATCAAATGGTACTTATGACAGGTCTTTGTAATTCCAACCATCTCAGCATCCCAGCAATCACGTGATTGCGATTTCTTACATTTCCCACCAGCTGTCTACAGTGTAAACTCAATGGGGAAACTGGCAAGAAGTTTGAATTCATAATCATGTGAGGTCTTTGCTGAACAATTCAGGGGTCCCCAACTCCAGGCCATGGCCTGGTACTGAGCTGCACAAATGGCCGATGAGCGCATGCACAAACAATGGTCCATTTGTGTGAGCGGTGTACATGTGCACCTGCCGCTTGTGCAAATGGAGCTGTGCGTGCTCACCTGCCACTTGTGCGGAACCATCCCTTCTCCCCCACCGCTACTAGTCCGCAAAGCCAGAAAGGTTATGGACTGCTGATCTAATTCACAGCAGTCTTTATGCAGTGTCCAAGAATTAAACCATGAACTGTGCTTGCAGATTCTCAGTGTGGTTGCCTAATTCCCTCATTGTCAGGGGTTTTGCAGCTATTACATGAGAATAAGAATAATTATATAATTAACTTTGAACTAATATTTTAAACTCCATTTTAGATTTAAAAATCTGTATCTAAATTTGGCATTACCCTTTAGGTAGTAACGATTATTCTTTGATCTAAAATATAGTGATTGGAAATAATAACCTTTCTTTGGATTAAAATATAGCAATTTCATCTACCCTTTTTATTTAAGATTTTAGAATGCTGTTACCGTATGTGATGTACTAAAATAATTATTTTAATGATAAAACAAGACTGATTTCTTCAGATTTGACTGAATCTTCTTTTCCAAAATTGATGCTTGATGTTGGTGCTATTTACCTACATGGTTACGATAAGGAGGGCTATAAAATATGTAAGTAAAATTTACCATTTTATTTACTCATTCATTAATTCAAATGCAACCATACTGTCAGAACTTAAAGTAATACAGGGATTGGGATAAAGTCATTGAAATCAGTGGCATTGGTGGTGGTGTATAACAAAATCTATTTATTTCTTTAGTTCTGATATACATTTAAAATTGCTTATGGCACCTACATTTAAGAGGAGTAATGTAATCTTTATATATCCGTATTAAAAAACAATTGCATTTTTTATTTTAATAACAGGTATAAATTAAAAATAGAGCTTTAATACTATATTTAATTTAGAGGTGATATAACTATAACATAACATACTTTAGGTTTCATTTTAAATTTGAAAGTGATGTTTTTTCCCCCTATTCTGTCTAGTTCAGGGTTGAACAATCTTTTTGTTCACTAAGCCACATGGTTTCTTGGGTGTTGGCTTAAAAATAAGTCAAATTGTGGTTTATTCAATAAACCATAGTGAAATAAACCATGGATGATCATGTATGAACATGTTCAGTAATTTTTTTGAGTTGAGGGCTGTAATGATTTGAGTGATAATTCAGAACGAATTGGGCTAGATTGTGATTGAATTAATGTTTATTTAGTATTCTTTTTGGAAGGATTGTGATTGTATTTGCAATTCAAGTGGCTAAATTGTGTACAAAATAGTTTTTTGTATAAGAAATCTATCACAAGAAATGATAGAAAATGTGCCACTGACTGTTACCAACATATAAAAGGGGATTCAGAGATCTTTAGATTTTCCATGCATAATACTCCTTTTTGAGGCTCGTATACAAAGATCCTTGTTCTGATTAAATTTCTGTCTGTTTTTAGTCTTCCTACTGAAGTTTGCATCATAATTATACAGTACTTCAGACCTGGCTGGTACAATCCAATTCAGTGAAAATAAATAATTATTCTCATTAAATTTGATAGGCAGTAGGGTCATATTGTCACTGCAATCTTAGCAGTTTTATTTGATGAATACAAAAAGGGTAGACTGCGTTCTGGAAAAACTCAATTGATTTGAGCTTCTGAACATTTGTGGAGCCCAGCATGGCTGACTCTGAAATCTATACTTTTATAAGATGCTAGAGGAGCATAATTTTAGGCATTTTAGATTTTCTAGACATTGCAAGATGTAGGTGAATATTTTTAATTTAGAATGGATAGCCTTTATAGTAATTGAAATATCCAAAAAGTGCAGGAATTGCCAATGTGTTAAAATGTGAACCAAAATACTCCCTGGAAAGTGATAGTATAATATGTGATAAAATATTGTTAACAGGATCAAATGTTCAGAATTTTTCTGAAGTACTGGTACATAATCAAATAGCAATTATCAAAGGTTTTCTGGCCCTATTTTAAGTTAGATAGCAGGTACTGTGCAACTTAAAATAGAAAATTAGATTTGGAAATTATATTTGTCAAATCATCCACTTTGAATTGTTTTTAATTCAGAAACACTGATTTTTAATGTCACACTAGTAAAGAAAAATTAATTTTACCTGATTTCTGTATAGAATATTTTTGATTTGTAATGTTTTATCTTCTAAGATTTTAAATTAAAAGAATAAAGAAGTTATAGAGACATATGAAAAAAAGAAAACATACATGTTAAAAAACAAATAATATCTTCATTTAGAGATAGCCTGAAAGCTGTTCTTACCTTTTTGACACATTTATATGTATTTCCCCCCCCCCCCTCATTAGTTTGGTTCCGGGTGAAATTACATACAAAAGATTCTAAAACACAATTTGAAAAAAAGAAACTAGTAGCCTTTTGGTTAGAGCGCTATGCAAAAAAAGAAAATGGAAAGCCATTGACAGTGGTATTCGACATGGCTGACACTGGACTGAGTAATATCGTAAGCATTTTTTAAATTATTTCATATTATTGTGGCTTGAAAATTGAATTTATACGGAACAGCCTTAGATAATCTTCTAGGTAGAGTACTGGAATTTAAATTAATTATTTGCCCTTTGGCATAAATCTTAAGTGTTCTGGATTGACTGGCTCATGAATCACTAAGTTAGCTCTTTAATAAAAGCTAGCATAAATATTCTATTTACTTAATAGAAAATTATGTAATAATGTTTGCTGGTTTTCAAAGTCCCATGGAAATCTGTTTAAGATCTAACAGCAACTCAGCATTATATAGCTATTGGGAAAAATGCATTTGTATCAGTCTTCTGATGAAGCAGTCAAGTGTTTTCTTGTGACAAGTCAGCAAAGAACCTCATGAGAGTGCATGCAGGATGTCACATGGATTGGTTTTGGTTCTCATTGCAAATAATACAAACTGTCAGAGGGTTTTATTAAATCTGCACACCCAGTTAACATTATAGGTAATTTGAATAGATTGTTTCAGTGTGTATACACTTAACAAAATTACTTAAGATTTAACCTTTAAATGTTTTTTTTAGTAAGGAAATACAATTTTCTATATTGTATGCTACATAAAAATGCTTGAAACTCTTAACTCACTTCTAAAACTCTCTGTACCTTTAAGGGTGATTTGGGAAAGCTCAGCCCCCAAGATGCTAAGTAAAATATCTGCTGACTTTTTATTAACTGATAATCTGTTTTTATTTTAGGACTTTGACTTTGTCCGGTATATCATTAGCTGTTTTAAAGTATATTATCCTAATTTTCTCAGTAAGTATGAAGGCATCCATATCAAATCAAATATTTATGAAGGGCTTAAAGCCACCAATGAGATGGCTAAAATAAAGATAAAGTAGAAAAAAATGAAGCCAAACAGTTTTCAGTCACAAGCAGAGACATATGATCAAATTGGGCAACCCAGGATGTTAAGAGTCAAACAATAGTCAGATGGGAGAAGTGATAGATAAAAGCCATCCTCTTTGTCAGATAATTTCTTCAGGATAGGATGGATAAATGTTATCTGTGATTCCCTGGGTTAAGAGCAAAGAGAAGCATATACCTCAAGGACTGGACTACTGAACTGTCCTCCGAGGACATATATGCTGATGTATAGGGATATTTTTGCAATGCTCCAACAGCATGACAGAAAGCAGTGGATCTGGTCTAGTCAGAAAAACAGAAAAAGTTTTGGTCTGTGAAAGAAGAGAGGTAAGAAGTTAGCACATATTATATCCATTTGGAAGATCCAATATGATGCAAGCTGATTGAGTTGAAGATCAGTGTTACAGATATGCTGCTGAAGAAAACTTGTGACATGTTCATTTTCAATGAGAGCCCCTGGGATTGCAGTTTAACTTTTTTCTAACCAAATTGATTTAATTTTGTCCTTAAGATTCAGAAGCCAGACCAAGAAAAAAAGTTAATTTTAGCCAAAGGCTTTTCAACCGGTGGTACGTGTATCACCTGTGGTACTTTGCCACGTGGCAGGTGGTACGTGACTGCTAGCCAAGTGTAGCGGGGGAGGGGAATGAGCCGAAGCTACCCAAGCCTGAGGGAGAGGCAGCTGCAGGACAGAAGCCCCAGGAGCCGGCAGGGCTCCAGCTGATTGGCTGCAGCTAATTGGCACTTCCAGAAGCAGCTCGGAGCTGGAGGTGAACTGAAGAGAAAGGGGGGGAGGAGAGGAGAGGCTATAAAAGGAGGTGGTTTGGGCAGGAAAGGGGAAAAAAGGCAACAGGGAAAGAGAAGGAGAGGTCAGCTGGCAGGGAGGAAACGGACAGAGAAGAAGCAGCAGCTGTTGCTGGAAGAAAAGGTCCCCTGGTTCGTTTTCTCCAGCCAGGAGAATGCAATCAGCGCTGATGAAATGAAAAGCCGGCATGTAGGAAAGGAGGTGGGTTTATTTAGTTCTGGATCAGCTGGCAGCTTGATTGTGTTACCATAAGGGTTTTTGTACAGTTTTTGCAGCGTTTTGTAATTCAGAGGCTCCTTTGTGTGCTTTGGTTATTGGAATATTTTAGTCTGTTTCACAAAGGCTAGCAATGAGTCCAAATTGTTGACTTCCATAGGTTTAATCCCTTTAAACAAATGTAATTAGTTTTATCCCCTTATTTTGAGTCTGTATGGCTTTTAGAAAGTTTTCTTTGAAGGTAAACAGGCTTAATTTAAGACTAAAGCTTTTCACAATTGCTTGAGCCTTTCTGTCTCAAGTTGCAACATTGTGACACGTGGCACACCTGAGGCAGTTTAAAGAAAAAAAAACAGGAGTTTATGTGTTTCTTTATTCTGGGAGCCTTTTGTGAGCCTTTCTTGCTTTGCACTTGATTCCTGTGTCTTTAAGGGTACAGGGAAGGGATTGGGGTGTGTGCATTGTTACTACACTGTGGAAGGAGAGCTAAGAAGGGCCGACCAGCTAGCACAGGGATCTACAAACTTAGCAAATTTAAGACCTGTGGACTTCAACTCCCAGAATTCCTCAACCAGCCAAGATAGCTGAGGAATTCTGGGAGTTGAAGTCCACAAGTCTTAAAAGTGCCAAGTTTGAAGACCCCTTAGCTAGCTGGTAGTGGTGCATATTAATAAACATGGATAAATTCATCATACATTTGTCAGTGCAAAGGGAGAGTGATTCAGCAAAGGAACAGCCACCAAAGAAATTAAAATGGTACTTTTTTCTTTTTTTTCTACAGTTTGTAATATTTTATTAGATTATAGAATAAAATACAGAAATACAAAAGCAAATAGTAGAACACAGTGGGGAGGAAAAAGGGGAAAGTGAGGGGGAGAAGGGAAAAAGAACAGATTTCCTTTGTTGCAGTAGAAGGAAGCATTAACATTGAACCTCAACTTTTTACTTTCCCATAATATTATAAACTAGCCATTTCTATAACAACAAATGAATCTAATCAGTAAAACCCAAAATCCCCCTCCTTTTTTTTTAGTCATCAAGTTTTTGACACCTTGCTAAGCACTGGTGGTACTCAAATATTGTCATGTCCTAAGACTGGTACAATCTGTGAAAAGGTTGAAAAGCCCTGGTTTATAGCACTCCATAGTTCCAGAGAATACATTTTTAAAAAACTAATCTTTTTTAAAAAAAATAAGAATTATTAAAATAATACCTCTGAAGAGAAAGAATTGAAAAAAATGTAGCAGTTAAAAATGATCAAAGCACACTTTCTATAATGAGCTCATGGAAACAAAAGCCTCCCTGAGTTGGATACAAGTTGGGCAGCAAATAAATTTTCTAAATAAATAATAAGTAAATAAAAACTATTTTTTGTTCTTGCAGCAAAAATTGTGATTTTTGAATTGCCTTGGGTAATGAATGGTGAGTTGCAATTTTAAATTATCTTTAGAGACTATCTTAAAAACTGTAGAAGTTAATATTTCTTCAAAGATTTTTGATTTTATTAATGGTAGGTATATTCTTATGATTAACAGCTGAATTAAAAGCATGAATATATTTTAGATTTCTATGTCTATTTTATCTGAAGCATCAAAATTCACTTATAAATTATTTAAATAAATTTACATGTTTCAGTCGATTCTGAACATATTTTTCCCAAACATGGTACTCTCTTAAGTTATTCTATATCAGTGATGGCGAACCTTTTAGAGACCGAGTGCCCAAACTGCAACCCAAAACCCACTATTTATCGCAAAGTGCCAACACGGCAATTTAACCTGAATACTGAGGTTTTAGTTTAGAAAAAAACAACTCATACATTAACATCTTTTGTCTTACAAGAAAAGCACAATAACAAAGCTTTCAATGATACAAACAACTTTTTATTGAAAGGTAAAAGTTTGCATTTGGCATGCTTTTGAACAATTAATGTGATTTTTGCTGTTGTATGCTGATAATTTGTCTAACCTTGGCTTGAGAAATGGTTTTGTCCTGCGAAAACTTAGACAAAGAGTGAGGCGCGCGTGCCCACAGAGAGGGCTCTGAATGCCCCCCTCTAGCACGCGTGCCATAGGTTCGCCACCACTGTTCTATATGATTCCCATTTTAAGTAATGGCACTAATCTGAAGTGAATCTGCATTATATGTCATATTAATAAAAATAGGTTGGTAAAAGCTTTTACTATCGTGATTATTCCTCTCTCTTTATCTAGCTGCTTTTAAAATTGTGAAAAATTGGTTGGGTCCAGAAGCAGCCACCTTGTTGAAATTGACCAATAAGAATGAAATCCAGGAGTACATAACTGTTGAATACCTACCACCCTATATGGGTGGGACTGTAAGTATGCAATTGTGCAATTATGATATCTACATAATGTATATGAGAAGACTATTAATAAACATAAAAGAATTATTATTTCTGATATATTCACTCACTATATTTGATATTGAATTACAGTCATTAACAGGGAAACAAATCTTTTGTTCAACCTTTATAATTTTCCATTTTGTTTTATGTCTACTAATGCTTTCTCTGATTTTTTAAAAAAAGTTAAGTACAGTCTTTTATCATCTAGCCTAGTGGTGGCGAACCTATGGCACGCGTGCCAGAGGCGGCACTCAGAGCCCTCTCTGTGGGCACGCGCGCCATGCCCCGGAGATGGCAACCATCCCTCTTCAACCAGCCGCCCGCTAACCTGCCGAGGTCCCATGTGGCCGGATGCATCCCAGCACCCATGCGCTCGCTGGCCTCTGTGTGCGGGGGCCCATGGTGTCAGGCAGCAGCTGCCCCGGCCCCTGCCTCACCTTGCCCTGCAACAATGGCACCTCTGCCTCGCCTCACCCCGCAGGACGAGCCTCCTGCCCACCGTCCCACCTGCTAGAGACCCCCTGGATCACCCCCAACCCTGCGAGGCCCCCACATGCATCCCTCCCCACGAGCAACATCGAGGTGATCACGCCCACTTGGCCACACCCACCCAGTCTGCCATGACCACCACAGCCACGCCCACCAGTGGGCCACGCCCACATGGCACCCGGCGATCAAGTGGGGTTTGGGTTGCAGTTTGGGCACTCGGTCTCTAAAAGGTTCGCCATCACTGATCTAGCCTTAATTAGCCAGCTGCAGGATTAACAATAATGAATTAGTTAATTAGCCAGCTCCAAGGTCATGTTTTGTAAGCTCTTATATGGATATTTTTCAAATATTGTTTGTGATTAATAGAGGATTTCATGTTTGCATAAGAAAAGATAGAAGACATTATGGTTGAAATATTCAGTCATTGTATTTTAGGGATGTGCAAATCCCTCTGCATATCCGTATCCTTTATTCTTTCCAGATTCAGTAGTAGGAATGGCTGCTTTGGAAGGAATCTGAAAGTATGATACTCCAAATGGGGAAAAATTATTCTGATGTGACATTTCATTGCAGTTTAAATCTGTAGTTGTCACCAGGAAATAGTGCTGGCAATTGTGATGTATTTCTTAAGGTCAAATCTTTTATCTGATAGAAACTGCAACCCACAGTTCAAGGCTGCCTCAAAGTGCAGTTGGTGGAAGGTACTGTATATGTTTCTTTAAACATCGAGTCAAGTTCTTAAAGAACCTAGCACTTCCTTTCCAGTGTTAGCAGCAAAGAGAGATTTTTCTGCCATTTGGTAGTCCCCCAAGTCCTCAGAATCTTGTAGAGTCTAGATTTATGAAAATCAGAACAAGCAAACATTTTCAGCTTCTGCTGCATCAAAAACTCTTCAGTTGAAATGTAGCCACTTAAAGAGTGAATCAAGTTGACTGTTCCACCCACATCTTTTTGGGGATTGTTTGTAATTGAATCCAGTTTCTTCTCTATAAAATTTCATATCCAGTCCACCCACAAATCTTTTCTTTCATAGTCACAAGTAATGTATTTATTTCTTTTTGTTATAGGATGCTTTCAAATACAGTTATCCTCCATTAGTTGATGATGATTTCCAAACTCCATTATGTGAAAACGGACCCATTACTAGTGAAGATGAAGCTGAATGCAAAGAAGTAGACACCGATAACAAAGACAACATAGATACTACTGAAGAACAAGCACTCAATTCAAAAAAGGTATCCCTCAACTGAAGGGTACATAAATGAATGTCATCTCTGTTACATGTCTATTTTCTCATGTTACTGTAAATTGCAGTATCTAATAAAAATGTCTAAGAAGTATTTGACCATCATATCTTGCTATCAGAATCTAAAGTCCAGTTTTAACTGATATGCTTATTGCAGATAGCCAATTTTAATTCCTGGTTAATATTGCCAAATTTCATCTGAGAAATAATTTTTGTTCTGATGTGGAATTTTACTATTTTCTGTTTCACTTTCTGATACATAACTTTGATTCCTTTGTCTGTTATAAGAAGTTATGTAAAGTACTCACTTAATGACCCATGCAGTCCTCCAGTTACAATGATAACCGGAACTGCTGTTGCTAAGTGAGGCAGTCATGTGACATTATGCTTTATGCCCATGAGCAGTAGAAATTCCGGTCCCAATCATAACCCAAGGACAACCTGTATTTCAAAAATTGATGCCCACATGTAAAATTAAAGATTAAAACAAAGGAGTATTGATTCTGGAGCTATTCCAAGATTCATATTTCTACTTAACCTAAGCAGTTGCTAAGGGAATCATGCAGTCATTAAGTGAATCCAGCTTCCCCCATTGACTACGCTTGTTGGAAGCCAGCTGAGAAGGTTACAAATAGATCATATGACCCTAGGACAGTGATACTGTCATAAATACATGCCAAGCACCCAAATTTTGATCATGTGACCATGGGAATTCTGCAACAGATGACACTGAATTTGAAAGCATTACAGCAGTACATGAAATCTTTAGCCTCACCAAGACCCATGAAAGATGTACAGACCATTTTGCCACTTTACTATCTGCCATAATTTTAACGTTTACACGTTCACTAGTTTCATTTAAATGTACAAATGGTTAGATGTAAGATATATAAAGCTACAGTCATTTTTGCTTACATCTTCTTAGCATCAAAATCTACTTGCCATTGCTAGTAATTCAAAGCAAGGATTGTGAGACCAAATTAACATATTATATTCTCAGTATTTCATTAAAATAAATATAGCAATAGTAGTTTATCTTAAAAAGAGCTATATTAGACGAAAACCTGTGTCCTATAGTGGCAATGTACAGTATAAACTTAACAAGGCACAAGACATACTATCTCCTGCTCTTGTTTCTTGTCATAATTTCAGAAAAATTCAGTCATGCATAACTAATAGTATCAGTGGCCTTATCCTGCATTAATCTTCTTATCCCCCTTCAAAGCTAAATTTGTAGTCTCCATCAAAGGTTATGTAGAATTCCTATACAACATTTTCTTGTCCTTTCTCTCTTTTCAATCTTGTTGGATGACTATGGATTTTTATATAGAGTAATGGCCAAAATTGTGGAAACCTTTTGGGAAAAGTGTACATGGCTAATAACACCACTTTTTTTGTAGTAGTACCATAAAAGTATATATATCAATGGAAAGATAATTTAATCAAGAATGTAATGCAATAAATTTTATGAAGGATTTGCTATTAGAATAGCAGTTATAAAGAAGAAAAGTGAAACACGTAGAAAAAATGAGATATACAAAAATTATCACCATAGAAAAAACAAGATATACAAAAATTATCACCATATCAGTTAATACTTAGTTAGGTAACCTTTAGCATGAATTACAGCCTTACAATGTCTTCCCATGGAATGAACCAAGTCCTTTAATTCTGCAGCTGTTATAATGTGAAACCAAGATTGAATGATTGCTTCTATTAACTGGGTTTTATTGCTGGGTCGTTTCTGACTAACAAGTTTCTTTAGTCGGCTCCATAGATTTTCAATTGGGTTAAGGTCTGGGCTATTCCCAGGCCATTCCAGCAGTGGAATATGATTATCTTGAAACTTTTTGCACACAGCAGCAACATGACATGGAGCTGAATCCTGTTGAAATATAAATGCTTCATTGTCTTGGAAAAGACCATGTGCGGAAGGCTTCAGATTGGGCTCAAGTATTTCATTAATGTATTTTTGGCTATTTATATTCCCATTAATCACACAAATTCTGTCCACACCTTTTGATGTCCTACAACCCCAGATCATAACACTGACTGGGTGTTTCACGGTACATGTAATGCAATCAGGATGCAAATCTTCTCCGATTCTTCTCCTTACGTATTTTATGTCATCACTACCAAACAGGGAGATCTTGGTCTCATCACTCCAAATAACACTGTCCCATTGTTCCTCTGTCCAGGTAACATGGGTTTTAGCCCAGTTTAGTCTTTTCAACCTTTGTTTGAGAGATAAAAGTGGCTTTTTTTGTGGAATACTAGATATTAGGCCAAATTCCTGCAGTCTGCGCCAAACAGTCCTTGCACTCAACTTCACATTGCATTGCGCCATTTCATCTTGTATACACTCAGATGATTTTCTTCTGTCACGTAGGCACAGTCTCTTAATTCTTCTATCATCACTTGCTGTTGTGCACCTTTTCCTGCCTTTACCAGTGTGGTTTTGTAGTGACTGAGTCTCCTTATACCTTTTCAAAAACTTAGAAATGCTACCTTTGGTTAAGTTTCCACCAGTTTTTCTTCTAATTTCTTTATAACTGTAGCCTTGTTCACTTAATAATACTATTTTACATTGCTTTCTGGCCGACCAGTCAACTCTTTACACCATCACTTTAATTTTATTACGTTTTACAAGCTCACTAAATGAAAGAACACAAACCCCCCCAACCAACTTGATAGCGATCACATAACACACTGACAAATGTCCTCCTCTCAGCTTCAATACATGACATCAATAACTGAATCCTACTGTGATCTGATTGGCTCATTGCCAAAACAAGATGACACCTGATTGGCTCTCTAAACACGCATGCTCATTGTCTACAATCAGATGAAGGAAAGCTACCTGATATCAACCTAAGCAAGTTGTGCTTCCTTTTTCTGGTTATTTGGCTATAACTTTTCATAGAATACAGATAATTGAACAAACTTTGTTGCATTACATTCTTGATTAATTATCTTTCCATTGATATATAATTTTATGGTACTACTCCAAAAAAAGGGTTGTTATTAGCCATCAAACCTCAAATGTACACTTTTCCCAAAATGTTTCCACAATTTTGGCCACTGCTGTATGTACTAAAATTTCCTCTTCTTTTTTAAAATGAAATAGTACCTACATTTTGTACACTTTCCACATAGAATTATGCTAATCTTCTCATCATTTTGGAATTTTTTTTCTGTCTTTTCCAGCTTTATAAAATGCTTTCTGAAGTACAGTAAACAAAACTGTCCATGTGTAGTTGTACATGATTTATGTAAAACCATCATGATACTCACAATATAAATGATCAATTTCTTTTTGAAAAGAAAGAGTAACAATTATTTATAAGTACTAATGGTAACAATTCTTCCGAAGAATTCCCAGCATTTATCAGAGTATCATCTTTGTTGTGGAGGTTTAGGATACATAATACATTACAATATGAAGCACAACCAGCTTTTTTCAAAAAGCTTTATCTTGTGAAAAAGATAATTATTTCTATAAAATTTTGCAGTGTTTGAAACACATACATGAGTACATGGTAGGATAGACTATTATCTATCCTACATTTGTCTCTCTCTCTGTGCGAATTTATTATATGGCCCTACTTACATTTGGTATTCTTATTTTTGATGTACTGTAATTCAGTAGCTGAAAATTTATAATTGTACCATTCTATTCTATTGTACAAAATAATTAACTCTGAATATACATAGCTGCTGTTTTTGTTTGCTTAGGCAAATACTTCAGAACAAACTCCAAAATCAGAAGAGTGTGACAAATTAGATTCTAAAACAAAAAATGCCAAGAAAGCACTTACCACTTTTAAAGGATCTTTATTGCATATCAGGTAAATGACAGTAATAATCACCTTCACGTTGTAGACCTTTATATGTTCTAACAGTAGTGCAGCCTCAATTGAAAAAGTAGGTTATTTTGGATAGGACAGGCTTTGTAAAGGCTGGGTTGCAAACACTTTTCCTTTTCCCAGTTTGGACCAAAATAAATATAATTATACCTTACTTTCTATAAGCTTTTTGTAGTCCTTTACAGAAACTAATGTGAAGAATTCTCTATTCTAATAACAGTATGTATTACAATGTATGGGTTTGTGTTTACTGAATGACAGTTCATTTTTTAAATATAATGGAAGTTTAGGAAACCATTTCTAAGTTGGCATGGACAGTTACATTTAAAATAAATACATTACAAATCTTCATATTGCAAATTCCTTCTTCCCATGCAAGGTATATTTTTAAAGCCAATAACTTCAGTATGCAAATTACCATATTTCTGCTATAGACTGGCAGATGATGTGAAAAAAACAAGTTTAACTTCAGATGTTGAAGATCAGTTTGTACATCTTCAATTCAAATTCTTTTCTACTTTTTCTAAAAATTATTTGATGGGATAGGGAAAGACTTTGAAGAGCTGCTGCTATACTGAATAAGCTATCAAAGTATAACATCCATCATTCTTGTTCAACAAGATACTGATCATATTGTTGTGAAGCACAGGGCATGAGACTCAAAAAAAAAAAGCCTTGAGAAGACTTTTTGTTACTTGCTCCTATGATTGCTTTGCCCTCCATTTATTGGAGTTTGATTGTATTTCTTCAAATAATTCATGTTTTCAAATGTTGCATTATTTTAACAATGTTTCATATTTTGGAATGCAAAGGAGAATTTCATCTCCATTGTGCATTATACTGTATATTGTAAAAGATTATCTAAAGTATTGTTAGAAGCCTTTAAAATTCTTAAAATTTAAAGCTTTTGAAGTATTATCTTTGAGCCTGATAAATCACATATAATTATTTTAAATAAATTTATTAACTATTTTAAAGAAAAGAATGTAAGTCTTTCCAAATACTTATTGTACAAAATGTTATATTTTTCAATAGTCCGGCAGAGGAATTGCATTTTGGGTCCAAAGAAACTGCAGAGAAAAAATGTTTGATAATTCTGACAAATGTTACTAAAAATGCAGTGGCATTTAAGGTAAATAATGCAGTTTTTATGTTCAACTTATTTAGATGGTAGATATTTATATTTGCATGTTTGCTTTTAAAAAATACCTTCAGTCATGGGATTCAGAACTCTTGATTTTTCTCTGTGGTTCCCTGGGTGGTTCTATATTCATCAATAAAGATTCAGGTTACCTGAGTAATATTCCCTAGTTGAAAGAATCATTTGGGCAAAAGGGGGCAATCATTATTATCTTTTTGTCATGATGGTGGATTTCAAGGAAAATCCAAATGAGTGCTATGGAAAGAGGTGGTTGATTTTCTTGCACTGAATTTTGTCATTCTTAAGACTGTTAAATGTGGAGCTTATAAACCACAGAGCTAAAGAGGTTACATTCCAGTTAACTGAGTATTAAACTACAAAATGCATGTTTTAAAAGCATTCCTAAAATATGTGCTTCGTTCCTTATAAAGGCATGAAAAAATCGAAACTGAATTGCACAGCTTCTTTAAAAATAGAAATAGGCTATAAACCATAAAATGGTTTATGGGAGAACTGTTGTTCTTAATGTGAATATCCTTCATATAGGTGAGAACAACTGCTCCTGACAAGTACAGAGTAAAGCCAAGTAACAGCAGTTGTGAACCTGGTACTTCAATAGATATTGTTGTATCTCTTCATGGTGGTAAGTAACATTTACACATAGAATGCAACTTATTGTCTAATATACTTTGCCTTGAGAAGGTTGACAATTTTTGTACAAGTTCTGGAAAGAAGGTAGTGTTGAAATCAGATCATCTATTTAAACTTAAATGGCAGCTTTTAAGTTCTGCCTTGATTAAAATAACTTAGTTCAATTATCCCCATGTTGGATGGGAGAAGAAAGAGCATCAAAACTGCTCCTAATATTCTTGAAATAAAGTAGCCACCAAATCTAAATTCTCAGTCTTTTTACTTACCATTACTGTCTTCTAATACCATTCTTAAAATATATCCAAAGTTTTTTCAATTTCATAAAAATAAACTATAAATTTACAATGCAATTTCAAGTTATGAGCTATTTGAAACAATTTTAAATTTGAAAAATATTAAGCTTAGAAAATTAAATATTGTACCCTACATAATTTAATTAAATTATGCTAATGCTGATTAATATTATTCAATATCCTTCATTGCCAGTTACTATACAAATATAAAATGTTTGTGTGCAAATGTGCCTTGTTCATTTTTAAAATTTACAGCAACTTGATTTTAGATGGAGGTATTTTATATGACTTTCTCATTGATAAATTTAAAACATAAAATAATTGTATCATAGTGGTTTAAAATTTTTTAGGACATTGTAATAGCAAAATAAATAAAATAATCCAGTTTAATCTCTGCAATATTTGTTCTAATTAGATTTCTACATTGAAAATATTGGTATTTCAATTAACTTAAAAATTTTGAATATAAGTTATCTTACTGTCCATCAGTCTTGTAAGATCATCAGCTCAGACTATTCTTTCTGTAGTTTTGCACCTGGCTAATACATTGTCAAGTTTAGAGTTCATAAAGACTCTACATTTTTTTCCCTTTTCATCTTCTACTCTTCTCAAGAGTTTTGTGAAATTTGGGAGTTGCACATTTGTGTTCAGTATTGGCTGTGCTACATTTGTTGTAAATTAACTATATACACACATCTATTAAAATGTAATATTTCCTGCTACAGGCTATTGATTATATTTAAATGAAGTACAATAATTTTTACTAAACTGTCTATTGGTTGAATAGGTTGTGTGGCTTGTTTGCAAGACCGTTTTCTAATTATGGCAGCAGAAATGGAACAGTGCTCTGCACTAGGGGCACAGGAACTATCTCAATTTTGGAAGGAAATTCCTAGAAACAAAGTGATGGAGCATAGGTAAACATTTTATATTGACTTTCAAATTGACATTATTATATGCCTTCTTCCAGAATATTTTCTTCTCAGTCAAACTTAAGCTTCCTGGTGGTTTGTTATTCAAGTATTAACCAGGCTGGATTACCTTCTAAGACCAGCCAAAGTTGGCTAAATATTGCAAAGCTAGTTTGGCATAAAACATAATATGTGTAAATTGCTTATCTGTGTCGTCAGGCTATTCCATTTTGACATAGATGAACTCTTTGGCCCCTCTTTCAAACCAGTGGTCCTCTCTGTCCAAAATGTGGACTTTGCTATCTTCGAAAGAGTGGCCTTTGTCTTTTAAATGCAGATGGACTGCTGAATCTTGTCCTGATGGGTTTGTTCTCCTATGTTGTGTCATGCGTTTATGAAGTGGTTGTTTTGTTTCCCCAATGTACAGATCTGCACATGGCTCACTGCATTGTATTGCATATACCACGTTGTTCAGTTTGTGTCTGGGTGTTTTATCCTTGGGGTGAACAAGCTTCTGCCTTAGTGTATTCTTGAGTTTGAAATGTGCACATATGTTGGGTTGGCTGAAGATCCTCCTGAGCTTTTCCGATATTTCTGCGACGTATGGAATGACTATGTTGCTTCATTTATTGTTTTCTTCCTTGTCTGTTATGGAGGAGTTCCTGCTGGGTCTTTTTTGAGATTTGATGAAGGCCCACTTGGGATAGCCACAAGTTCTTAGGGCTTCCTTGATGTGTTTCAGTTCTTTTTCTTTTCCATCTTTGCTGGTACGTAGGCCTTCAGCTTGGTGGTGTAGAGTTCTGGTAACTCCCATTTTGTGTTCCAGTGGGTGATGAGAATGAAAATGTAAATATTGATCTATGTGTGTGGTTTTCTGTAAATTTCAATGTTAAGGCTTCTGTCTTCCTTAATGTATACTGCACAGTCCAGGAAGGCTAGACTATTTTCCTTAACATCTTCATGTGTGAATTTGATGTATCTGTCCACCGAGTTGATATGTTTGGTGAATGCTTCCAATTCCTGAGTTTTGATCTTGAGCCTGTGAAGGAGTTTAGGGCTTTGGTTCCTACCTCTTCCATGTAGAGATTGGCCACAATGGGGGACACAGATGAGCCCATGGCGCAGCTGTGTATTTGTCTGTAGAAACCTTCACTGTATTTAAAATAGGAAGTGGTCAGGCAGAGGTCCAGCTTGTCCACCTCAAGGATAAAATACCCAGACACAAACTGAGCAACCTGGTATGTGCAGTACAATGCAGTGAGCCATGTGCAGATCTGTACATTGGGGAAACAAAACAACCACTTCATAAACACATGGCACAATATAGGAGAACAAACCCATCAGGACAAGATTCAGCAGTCCATCTGCATTTAAAAGACAAAGGCCACTCTTTTGAATACAGTAAAGTTCACATTTTGGACAGAGAGGGGACCGCTGGTTTGAAAGAGGGGTCAAAGAGACCATCTATGTCAAAATAGAACAGCCCTCTCTCAACAAAGGGGGAGGGATACGACATCATCTATCTCCAGTCTACAACACAGTCCTTTTAAAAGTTCCAAGAAGGCTCCACATCCTCGTTCAGTGTCATTTTGTTGATGCACTGATTTTCTGGATGTTGTTCTGTTTGATTTTAATGCCACAGAGTAAAGGGGGAACATAAAAAATACATTATAAAATATGAAAAACATCAGGATAAAAAAAAAATGGAAACCCAGGGAAGAAAACAACGATAATTCTGCAGAACTGAACTCAAAATAATTGCTTTCTGTTTCAGGTTAAGATGCCATGTTGTAGAAAGTAGCAAGAATTCTTCTTTAACTATAAATGAAAATGCCTTTAACAGTCCTTCAAAAACCAATGAAGATTTACACTTTCAGGTAACACGTATGACTATTATTACTTTTCTTTCAATTTTTATGCTACCATTCCTTAAGTACATTATAGTTAGGGAAATAAAAAATTGGGATTTTTTAGTCTATCCCCCACCCACCAAAATCTCTTGAAAAGGCAGGCTCCAACAAGTTGTTGACATTTCCAAAGTGCTGACATAATAGAATATCAGCTGCTTTCCAGTACTATATATTACATGCACACACATACAACACTCAGATTCTCAGCTTCGTTCTTAACTAATTTCCATAATTTGATATTATATTTCCATAAAACTTAATTTTTAAACATACATTTATATAAAAAAAAATTGCCTTCCCTGTTCACCTTGAAATTGATTTTCTCCTGAAAATAACAGATTCCTTCTAAGACAATTGAATGTTCAAAACATGCTTTTTCATTCACACATACACTGGTCTTATGAAATTCAAGACTTTCATGTAGGCTTTTTTTCTTTGTACTAACTAAATCCTGTAACATTACTTCTTAGATAAAGCAATAGAAACTTAGAACAACCATACTTAAAAAAGTTTTGATTTTAGCAATGTTTACATGAGGAACACTTAAAACTGGTCTTTTCTGTTGCATTTGATTTTGTAGATTTTTTCTTTTAAAATGAAGAATAAATAATTCTGGTATGCAAAATCAAAATCAGTATATCATCTATACTTCCAAACTAGTTTATTTTTATATATTCAAACTATTAAATCGTAAGATTGTGCTTTTCCTTAACATTCTACTTTTGATACATGTGACTGAAATACATTTGTTTCTTTTATAAATTGGTTTATGTTTGTGATTTGGTGATTTTTTTAAAAAATCTAATTGTTTCTTAACTGTATCCTAACTGTATTGTATGTTGGTAAATTGTAGCAAAACTAAGTGGGAAAAACAGTTCTTTATTGATAACATCTTCTATTTTTCCCCCTTTTTTCCAGTTAAGGCAACTACTGCAAGCTAATAAAAGACTTCAAGAACAGATTGACCGTTGTGTCTGGTTCCAACAATTTACACTTTTCCTAATCTTTATCTTAGTCACTATTGTTTGTTTATTTCTGTTGTGTGCTCCAGGAAGCTAAATATAATGTCACATCTATACAATTGTGCTGTAAAAAGGCAAAGAACCTTATCCGCCAAAAGTAAGATCTATATAGGTTTTCTTAAAAAATAAAAAAGGAATAATGTGATCTTTGCCTTTAATCAGCACATATGATTTTGTTAATTTATTACAATTAAAAATAAGAGGTAATAAGAGTCTTTCCACTGGACATCATAGTAACTTAGAAAGTGAAAATATAATTTTCTCTTTATTTCTGTCATGCAGAAGCTATAAAAGATACATTGCTTAATTTTGTGCATAAAATGTAACATTTCCTTTGAAATGTAATTGGAGAATAGCAGACTAGAATTTCCTATATCACAATATCCTGATGCCTATATACCATCATGGCCCATGAATGTACAATTTAAAACTGAAGAACCCATTCCTAATTCTTATTCATATCTTCCAGAAATATTGCAACTATTTTACCCTCAACTATTTGCAGTCAATATAGCCCTATTGTCAATATAACCCTATTACCCAGAAGTGGTTGCCATAGTTCCAAAGATATTCTTATAAGACTCTTGTAGCTTGTTTCATTTAGAAAGGTGCTATATACAGTACTATGATTTCAGTATTCTTTTTAGTGAAAATGTGTCTACAGAATAACAGTCACACTTAGATCTCAAATTCCTGACACAGTATTACTGAAATCATTTTTGAGTAATCTTGGGATAACTGGTAGAATATAATAAATTATGATTCCTACAGTTGGAATTATATATATATATATGATAAATATCAGCTACCCACATTTATTAATGTGCAATCTTTTTTTTTTTTAGTTCTTGTCAAACTGAGACAAAATGTAGATATATGGTTCAAAGCAAGTCTTAAAGTCAGTTCTGAATGTTTTTGTCACACCGCAAAATACTGTAAAACAGGTGGAGAACGATGGCCCCTTTATGACTTGTGGACTTCAACTCCCGGGAATTCTGGGATTTGAAGTTCACATGTTATAAAAGGGCTATCGTTTCCCACCCCTGCAAAACATAAAGCATATCATATATAAGGATTTCTCATTTGCTATTATGCAAATGAAGTAAACATTTCTGCACAGAGATTTTTGTGCATTTTCAGAGTATTCCTTTATTATTTTAAAAATCTCAGATTACCCCAAATTTTCAATATGTAGAGAAATTATTGGATAATAGCAAAAACTAGCACTCAGGGCAGAACATATTTTTGTTATAAAATGCAACTGCTGTCACAAATGTATATCTTGATAGTACTACTAACACCTTTTTTTCTGGATTAGTAATTGCCATTGTAATTAGGATATTTTTAATGCATTCCTGCAAGTTTACAGGGTTTCAATAGGCTTGTGCATTTAACTATATTGGATGTGCAGCTTTAATGGGTATAATTATGATTTGTTCATTCTGCTGGTTACAGAATACTAATTTGGAAGACCCCCATTTAAAAAAAAAATACTGCCCTGCTGTCATTGAGTCTAGTTCACCTTATTTTTACTCCTAGAGACAGAGAAATAATGAAACTCACTAAGAATTTTGATCAAAAGGCAAATTAATTTACAGGGCAATTTCAATCCAGAACAATTAATGATACTTGTATAATAATATATTTCCAAGGTTACCTTTTGTGTTCCTGGATCTATTCTATAGTGGTTTGTCATGTTTAGCTGTTTTTCTGGGATACACTCAGGTTATCTTCTCTCTCTCTCTCTCTCTCTCTCTCTCTATATATATATATATATATATATATATATATATATATATATATGTATGTATGTATGTATGTATGTATGTATGTATGTATGTATGTATGTATGTTTCCCTGATATATCCATAAAATTATGCCAAATATTAATGTTAATATTGTAACATATTTTCAGTATATTTTATAACATCATATTTTCTATGTGGAATTTAGTAGGTATTTTCTATTTTAATATGTTACAGATGAATAATTCACATTGTGAAATAAATTAGTGTTCATTGCAATTCTTTAAAAAACCCTACCATTTTGATACATTTTCAAATCTATAATCGTTTTCTTGCACCTCAGTATAATCTGTATTTAAAATGTACTGTTAAACCGCCTTCCACTCTACCTGGTTTTGTTTGTCATCAAAGGACTAGTTTTGTGCTATTTGCTTTATAGCTCCAGAAAATTCTACCTGAATTATTCATTTACTTCAGTAGAATTTGAGTGAAAATTTAACCTTAGTATGCAGATTGTTGGACTATTACTTGAACAAAATGGGATGAAACTGTAGGTTTGTGACAGTACAGCTTTTAAAAAGAATGAAGGTAAATGGGTCCAGTCAGCTGACTCTTATTAATAATGTAAGAAGTCTGTTGGATATTGTAGTACATTATAGCTGGACTATGATAATATTCCCATTTCATAAGCATATGTTTAGAAGTATGAAAACCCCTTCAATTTTTTTAAAAAGTAGGGAGTATGATATCCCTGTGATCTTGTTCTCCATATTGGGACTCCTTGAGAGGAAAAAAAAAAATCACCCTCCCTGCCAGCTTTTGCATTCACTTTGCTTGTGGGAAACTAGCAGGGAAGGTCGCAAATGGCAATCATGTAACTGCAGAACACTGCATCTGTCATAAGTGTGAGCCAGTTACCAAATTTATGGAGTGTCATAAATTTGTACAGTCACTGAATGAGTGGTCATAACTCAAGCTACCTTCATTTTTTACCCCAAGTCAACCTGTGTAAAGCCTGTTAACTTGGTCAATCAATTATGGATTTAGTCACTAAAGCATATTAGTTCAAACGGCTGTTTATTTAACATTTTAGCTGGTTTTAAGTCTCTTTAGTTATGTCTGCAGTCCAGAGTTCACTGGATGTGGACAGTCAATAAATTTAAATGAAATATTTTTACTACAAGGTATGACATCAGAATTGTAACATCTGTTCAGGTTATAAATGAATAAGCACAATATTGCTTTTCCTTTGCTTTTTTATACTCGTGATTGAAAGATACTCCCAAAGTATTTCATAAAATACTTAAAGCAGGGAAAAATGTACTCGGAAAAAGACTGGCCCAACTCATCAGGAGGGGTTTAAACTAAAATCGAGGGGAAGGGTGACCAATCTCTAGAACCCAAAACCAATCACAAATCCCAAGAAAACAAATCAAACAATGAGGTAGGCAATGATGAGAGGAAAAAAAAACCTCAAACAACAATCAGGAGATGCAGGAAGCATATCCATGGACAGGCATAAAAGTCTAAGATTCCCACACCATAGACTTAAACAATGGTTTTCCCAGCCAAACCCTCAACATCTTACGTAATCTGTATCAACAAATCCACTTTGTTATGGAAACAGTCTACTTTAAATCCACATCTGTTCTGATGTCCTTGACAAGGCTTCAGGCTCCCATGGTCTGCAGCTGAATCGAAGAAGCTTTGTTTCTCCACTTAAAAGTAACACCTCTCACCCCCTTTATCTAAAGGCAAGTTGAAACGCAAAGGCACATCGCTGCCAAATATTCATACTTGACAACTTTATTATTTTTTCCATAACTCAATGGAGCTTATTACTAAGTAGGTGTGCATAAGATGCTATCCTCATTATGAAGCAACCCTCTTGGGGGTTTTTTGGTATGTTGGGCTATAGTTTCTTTTTGTGTGAAGACTGATGCGAAGTATGAGTTAAGCAGTTCTGCTTTCTCCCTGTTGCCTGTTATTTCCTTGCCATCTTCTCTCTTTAGTGGACCTACAGTTTCCCTGACTTTTTTCTTGTTGTTAATGTGTTGGAAGAAACTTTTTAAAATTATCCTTGATTTCTGTTACAAGTCTTTGTTGTTCTGAGCCTTTGCTTTCCTGACTTCATGACAGAGTTTGGCTGCACAAAAATCACTCTTGACAAACTGAAAAAAAACATACCAAAAAACCCCCAAGAGGGTTGCTTCATAATGAGGATAGCATCTTATGCACACCTACTTAGTAATAAGCTCCATTGAGTTATGGAAAAAATAATAAAGTTGTCAAGTATGAATATTTGGCAGCGATGTGCCTTTGCGTTTCAACTTGCCTTTAGATAAAGGGGGTGAGAGGTGTTACTTTTAAGTGGAGAAACAAAGCTTCTTCGATTCAGCTGCAGACCATGGGAGCCTGAAGCCTTGTCAAGGACACCAGAACAGATGTGGATTTAAAGTAGACTGTTTCCATAACAAAGTGGATTTGTTGATACAGATTACATAAGATGTTGAGGGTTTGGCTGGGAAAACTATTGTTTAAATCTATGAACTGGTGTGGGAATCTTAGAGTTACTTTTGCTTCGGCATAACGACTCAGTGTATTCAATAAACTAAGGTTTTCGGAAACAGAATTAATCTGGAGTTTTATTTGGATTCTCAAACTGAATATTGACATTAAACTAACCTTCTCTAACAGCCTACCTGGGTTTTCATCTCAGGAGTACTGGGACTTGTGAAACCTGAAATGGACAAGAGGACAGATGGAGGAGGACAATGGGGGAGGGGGAAATCCCCTCCTGCAGTCGTCGGTTTTAACCCAGATGGGAGAGGTAAACTCATTGACTGGGGCTCATCAAAAACCAGGAAGCTGGTTTGATAGAGTCACCAAATACTGCTGAAAAGGGAGGAGCTTAGGCAGCACCACCAGATGCTAACCTACCGTATGGATATGTACTGGTGCGAGAGGATCAACAGCCTCCTCCTATTAAAGTCATGTTTGATGGCTGGCCAGAGAAGTTGGTTTATTTTCTGATCCAGATGTGGAATTATTTAGAAAGATATTGAGGTAGTCATGCACCATGCATTGTCATGCACCACACCCAATGTCAACACATTAAGCTCCAAACAAGACTAAGACAAAGAAGCTGGTGCCAAAGTCCAAAGAACAAGCAAAAGTTGCTCAAAAGGTCATAGAGGTCTCTTCCCAACCAGCAAGGAGGAGAGAACTCCTACCCCTGGGAAGCCTGGATTTGTTTTATATCAGACAGTGTTACAGAACAGCATCCCGGCAGAATACAGAGACTTAATTGAAGTATTCTGTAAAAAGGAATCAGATGTACTCCCACCCCATCAACCAATGGATTGAGCTATAGAGATAGTTCCAGGGGCTAGGTTTCCTAAGGCAAAGATGTATGCTATGATGCCTAATGAAATGAAAGAACTTAGAGGGTTTTTAGATAAAACAGGTTAAATGAACCTTGAAGGTTTATTTAACCTGCAAAATTGAAAATGGCTGCCCCTATATTATTTAGAGAGAAAAAGGATGGGGGCCTTAGAATGTGTGTGGATTATAAAAATCTCAATGCTATATCAGTGGAAAATTTGTACCCCTCCCCCTTATGAAAGACATGTTAGGGTACTGTCTAAGGGGAAATTATTTACAAAGTTGAACCTGAGAGAAGCTTATTATAGAGTAAAGATTAAAGAAGGGGATGAGTGGAAAACTGCATACAAAATTGAACCTGAGAGAAGCTTATTATAGAGTAAAGATTAAAGAAGGGGATGAGTGGAAAACTGCATACAAAATTGAACCTGAGAGAAGCTTATTATAGAGTAAAGATTAAAGAAGGGGATGAGTGGAAAACTGCATTTAATTGTCCTTTAGGGCAATCTATGTAAATTGATTTCAGAGCGCTGCCATTTGGGCTACAAAGGGTACCTGCAGTATTCATGCAGTTGATAAATGAGATGCTACATGAATATTTGTATAAGAGGGTGTTGGTGTATTTAAATGATATTTTAATTTACATCGAAATGCTGGGCAACCATGTTAAGCTAGTACAAACAGTGTAGAATAGAATAGAGCTGGAAGGGATCTTGGAGGTCTTCTAGTCCAGTCCCCTGTTCAAGCAGGAAAACCTATACCATCTCAGACAGATGATTGTCTAGTCTCTTCTTAAAAATCTCCAGTGATGGAGCGCCCACGATTTCTGAAGGCAAGCTGTTCCACTAGTTAATTGTCCTCACTGTTAGGGAATTTCTCCTTAATTCCAGGTTGCTTCTCTCTTTGATCAGTTTCCAACCCTTGTTTCTTGTCCTGCCCTCTGGTGCTTTGGAGAATAATTTGACCCTCTCTTTGTGGCAGCCTCTCAAATACTGGAATACTGCTATCATGTCACCGCTATTTCTTCTTTTCTCTAGAGTAGCCAAACCCAAATCTTGAAGCCGTTCTTCAAATGTTTTAGTCTCCAGGCCTTTGATCATTTTAGTTGTTCTTCTCTGAACTTTTTCTAAGGTCTCAATATCTTTCTCGTAGTATGGTGACCAAAATTGGTTGCAGTATTCCAGGTATGGTCTCACTAGGGTTTTATAAAGCAGTACTAATACTTTGTGTGATCTTGATTCTATGCCTCTGTTTATACAACCCAGGATTGTATTAGCTTTTTTGGCTGCTGCTGCACACTGCTGGCTCATAGTCAAGTGATCGTCCACTAGGACTCCAAGGTCCCTCTCACAGTTACTGTTTTTGAGCCAGTCTCACCTAATCTGTACTTATATATTTGATTTTTTCTACCTAAATGTAAAACTTTGCTTTTCTCTACATTAAAACTCATTTTGTTGGATAGGACCAGTTGTTCAAGTTTGTAAAGCTCTTTTTGGATCCTGAGCTTGTCTTCTGGGATGTTGGCTATTTCTGCCAGTTTAGTGTCATCTGCAAATTTGATGAGTTCCCCTTTTATTCCCTCATCTAAGTCATTTATGGAGATATTAAAAAGTACTGGGCCTAAGACGGAGCCTTGTGGTACCCCATTGCTTACTTCTCTCCATGTGAATGTAGTACCATTGAGGACTACTTGTGACTACGGTTTGTCAGCCAGCTACAAATCCATCTGGTGGTGATGTTGTCTATTCCACCTATTTATAGTTTACCAAGCAGTAGATTGTGGTCTACTTTGTCAAATACCTTACTGAAATCTAAGTATACTATGTCCACAGCATTTCGCTGATCTCCTAATTTAGTCATTTCATCAAACAATGAAATAAGATTGGTTTGGCATGATCTGTTTTTAACAAACCTGCGCTGGCTACCCGTTATAACTTTGTTTGCAGATCTGTTTTTTGATTATCTTTTCCAGGATCTTCCCAGGTATTGATGTTAGACTGATTGGTCTGTAGTTTCCTGGGTCCGTTTTTTTTCTTTCTTGAAGATGGGAACCACATCAGCCCTTTTCTAATCCTCAGGTACTTCCCCGGTGCTCCAGGATTTTTGAAAGATATGGTGCAATGGTTCTGAGATAACATCTGCCAGCTCCTTCAGAACTCTGGGATGTAATCTGTCGGGTCTTGGTGATTTATATTCATTAAAGTCGGATAGGTGTTCTCTTACCATTTTCTTTTAATTTTTGGTTCTAGTTTGTCTTTTGCAGTAGCTTTTTTGGTAAGTTATTAGAAAAACCAGCTATATGCCAAATTTTCAAATTGTGATTTTCACAAAACCAGATTTGATTACTTGGGGTATCGTGTTTCTGTACAAGGCATAGAAATGGATCCAGGGAAAGTAAAGGCAATATTGGAATGGACCAGAAAGCAATTGCAAAGTTTTTTGGGATTTGCAAATTTCTGTAGACAATTTATTCCTACCTTTGCGCAGATTGCTTTACCCCTAACAAATTTATTAAAAATGAGGAAAGGGATTAAGCCCAAACCAAATCAGCCATTAGGTTGGATCCTCAAATGTCAAGCAGCATTTGAAAAACTAAAAAGTTTTTTTTGCTGCAGAACCACGATTAAGATACCCAGAGCCAGAGAAACCATTTGTAATTCAAGTGGATGCAAGTGATGTAGAAGTGCGGGTGGTGTTACTACAAAAAATTGAGAAAGGAGAGCTACAACCATGTGCTTACACCTCTCGAAAGTTATTAGACACTGAGAGAAGGTGGGCTGTATGGGAAAAGGAAGCATTTGCTGTCTCCCGGGCTCCTAACATGGAGACAGTTTTTAGAGGGGAGTAAAATCCAATTTGATATGGGTGGATCATAAGAACTTAGAGGCTTTAAAAACACCAAGAAAATTGTCTCCTAAACAGGTAAGGTAGGCTCAATATTTCAATCAATTTAATTTCAATCCTTGTTATATATACCGGGGAGGGTTGTTGTTTTTTTGGCTGATGCTCTATCATGTATGCCTCAATTCAAAAGTACCAGGGAAGAAGTAAATTCCATAATCCCTTCAAGCCAGCTTCAGCGCCAGTTCGAGGGGTTTCATGCAGGGGAAATCCCCCCAGATTAGCATTAGATTCACTGAGGCAAAAGTTTAAAGAGGCTTTGGAACAAGATACTTGGTTCCAGAACCATAAAGATGCTCTAATGATAAACATGATACGGCATGGAAAGGGACTAAAGTGTACATCCCAGATAGTCAAAGGATGAGAGTGTTAGAAAGCACATAATGTAAAATCATTTTGGGTTTGTAAAACCTTTCATCTTATAAAAAGACAATTTTGATGGTCAAAAATGAAAATTGCTAGTTGCTCAGTTTGTGCTTCCATGAAGTGATTGCCTGGGAAAACCCCAGGTTTATTACAACCAGTAGTTAACCCTAGCAGACCATGGGAAGAAATAGCCATGATTTCATTGTGGAATTGCCTGAAAGTGCTGGAAATAGTGTAATATGGAATGTAGTTGACTTATTCTCAAAACAAGCACATTTTGTAGCCTGTCCAAAGGTCTCCTCAGCTAAGAGTTTGGCCAAAATGTTTGTGCAGCATATTTACAGGCTGCATGGAGTTCCTAGAAGAATCATCTCAGATAGGGGGCTGCAGTTCACTGCAAACATTTGGACAGAGTTCATTCAATCAATAGGATTGTCCCAAGGGCTGAGTTCCAGATTTCATCTGTGTACCAACTGAGTGGTGGAATGTACAAATGCAATGATTGAACAATATATAAGATGCTATGCAAATTATCAACAAAATAATTGGGCTGAATTATTACCATTTGCTGAAGTAGCATACAATAATGTGGTATATAGCAGCACTGGACTTGACCCTTTTAAAGTGGTTACAGGGATCAAATATGTAGTTATACCTGAGATCCCTCAAGACACAATTTCTTCAACAACATTAACAGAGTGGATGGATAATATAAAGAGCACATGGCCTGGAGTAATCAAAGCATTGGAAAAAGCACAAAAAAGTTTTAAAAAGACAGGCAGATAAGAAAAGAGCTTGTCAACACTGCAACGATCTTAGCTGAAGCCATTTTTGCTTCGTTTTTGGTTGCTACAGTACTGGGAGGGGGGAGGGTTTTTTTTAATGTTAGACTAAACAATATTTTGTCCAGTGGGAACCAAGGTCATTGCTGCCTGACTTTTGGTGGGCCAAGCCTTCCATTGGAAAGCCCGCCAAAGTATTCTATTGGGGAATGTAGTTGATTACATCATGCTGGGGTGGGAAGTTCACCTTTGTAACATTTTAACGTTTTGGAGGGAACTCCAGACTTGGTTTCACTTTTGACGGTGCCGATACTTTGTAGCCAATAAACATGTTCTTTAAGGAAACCTCTTGCCTTGGAGTTCTGCTTTTACTGGTCTCATCTATCATAACTATGACAGAGCTATTCAAAAGGAGTTTAAAGTGGGCGACAAGGTATATTTGTCCACAAAATACTTGAACCTTAAAATACCTTGTAAAAAAATAGGTCCTAAATATATAGGTCCTTTTACTGTCATAAAAATCATCAACCCGGTTACTGTAAAATTGCCAAGGGGTTTTAACCGGATTTAACCCGTGTTCCATTATAGCTTATTAAAGCCTGTTCAAGGTTCAAGAATGAGGCCAATTGAGAAACCATGTCCGCTCCCAATTTTGGTTAAGGGAAAAAGGCATCATGAGATTTAAGAAATTTTGGATTCTAGATATTGTACAAGAAAAATGCAATATCGGATAAGGTGGAAAGGATACCCACTTGCGAAGGCACAATGGGTGGCAGCGAATAATGTTAGAGCTACTAGATTAATAAGGAAATTCCATTCTAGATACCCTAATAAGCCCCAGTGAGGGGGTGAGTGGGTATTAAGAATTGTAAACCATATCTATATGTAAATACGTTTGTTTTATACCTTTCCAGATCCATTCTTCTTTTGGGGGGTCGACATGTCAAGTATGAAGCTTTGGCAGCTATGTGCCTCTGCATTTCAATTTGTCTTTAGATAAGGGGGGTAGGAGATGTTACTTTCAAGTGGGTAGATGGCAAAATGAAGCTTCTTCGATTCAGCTGCAGACTGTGGGAGCCTGAAGCCTTGTCAATGACACCAGAACAGGTGTTGATTTGAAGTAAACGGTTCCCATAACAAAGTGGAATTGTTGATATGGATTATGTAAGACATTGGGGGTTTGGCTGGGAAAACTATTTTTTAAGTTTATGAACTGGTGTGGGAACTTCAGAGTTAGCTTTGCTTGAGCATAACCATGCAGTGTGTTCAATAAACTTTAAGATTTTCAGAAACGGAATTAATCTGGAGTTTTATTTGGATTCTTGAGCTGGATGTTGACAGTTGTTCTCTTTGGCTGCACTGCACATGTGCCTGAAATCTCTTTGGAGGTAGACTTTCTCTTGAGTAAACATCCATGAGAATCATGTTTGAAGGCAGGCAGGCAGGAGAAATATGGGTACTTAAGTGACTTTAGTGGTATCCATGCCATCAGATATACACCCAATATATGCATATTACTTTTTTAAAGCTTAATAACTATATATACAATGTGAATATTTTTCCAGACATACAAATAGTTTTTGACTTACAACAGTTCATTTAGTGACCATTTGAAGTTACAACAGTACTAAAAAAGGGACTTATGACCATTTTTCATACTTATGACCATTGTGGCATCCCAATGGTCATGTGATCAAAATTTAGATGCTTGGCAATTGGTTCATATTTATGACAGTTGCAGTGTCTTGGTGTCATATGATCATTTTTTGAGACCTTCTGACAAGTAAAGTCAATGGGGAAGCCAGATTCATTTAACTACTGTGTTACTAACTTAACAACTGCAATGATTTACTTGATAAATGTGTCAAGAAAGATTGTAAAATGGGGCAAATTCATGTAGCAAATGTCTCACTTAGCAACCGAAATTTTGGGCTCAATTGTGGTCATAGGTTCAGGACTACCTATAGATGACTGGCTATAAACTGGTACAATTGCAGATGGTACAAAAAAGGAAAACTAAATCCATTGGTCCTGGTATTGCTGCTTTGAACTTTGTAACAGAACATTTCCATTATATGCAGCAATCGGGACAAGTATCGAAGTAGGCTAGATATAGAAAGTGATCTCTGCTACAAATAATTATTTGAACCACATATTGAATTTTTACCTAAGGAAAAACTATCATATCCTAGCTGTTGAATGCTGATTAGTTTGGTTAAACGTTAAAACATTAACCTCCCAAATATAGCAATTGTGAAAATCAGAGTCTATTTTTTGTTGTACTTGAAATGTTAATTTTGCATCTACAATAAAGACCTTACTTTTTGGTTTATTGCCAATTTTCTGTCATTTGTGTTTTTCTTGTTGATCTGGAGTTCCAGACTGTATGCTTGTTTAACTAACAGGTTCCACAGCTGAATGTTTGAAAAGTCTTATTTTAGGGCATCTTTTGTCCTCCTCTCGCAAGAATCAATACATTCGTACTTCCAATTTTTTTTTTTTTTGGGGGGGGTGTCAATTTGTTTCTGATTGCAAACTTCCTCTCTTCTTGCCTTTTGTGCTTTTGATCCCTCCTTACAGATCTCACTCCTTTCATAATAACATAATTCTTCATTCTCCTTTTGCCCTATCTATTCCTGCAGTCATTATTGCATACTATAGAAAATCAATATATGTGTGCACCTGCACTTGCTCACATTTTTGTGTTTTTTCTGCTTTTTCAGTTTTCATGGTACCTCCTTTATTGTCACAATGCAGATTTGATTGCTTCCTTACATTATTTTTTTTATTATTACACACCACATGGAACCTGCTGAAATCAAGGCTAAATTAGTAATTTTAAAATATGTAATTATAGTAAAAAAAATCCCCATGATTGTTTGTTTGTTTTGCTTTGTTTCTATTTTAAATTTAAGTCACCATAGGCACTGAGGGCATAAAAAAATTGCAAGGCTCAAATTGTCCAATTACTAAAGGATATTTAGATTAAATTTATAATTTCCCTCCTTTTAAATTCAAATCAACAAATTCAAATTGTTCAGTCTTCAAGAAGGAAAGCACCATTGTCGAAAAGTAACCATCATTGTCGAAAAGTAACTTATCTGCAAAGATAAGTGATTTTATTGATGGGGCATTGCAGAATTCTTTGGACTATGTCATTTAAGTTTTGGGGAGAGAAAATCATGGTAAAAACTGACCACTCAAAATTAGGACAGGCCGTTAGTATTTTTACCATGATTTTTATATACATCAGTTATAGTAGGTTGAGTCATGTCTGCAATAAAGAGCTAATATTTCTGTAAATATCAGGAGATTTAAATTGTGGTTTCTTTATTTTCCTGTTGAGAACTTTCTAATGGAGTTTGGCCAGCCATGGGTAGCTAAAGAAAGAAGCACTTAGCAATTAGGCACTTTTGATTTTACTTCTTAGCTGGCCATTACAAGTAGTCCTCATTTAACAACTGCCTCTTTAACAACCATTTGCAAATATGACAGTAATAAACATTAGTAAATCATAGCAAAAAAAAAATGTCTGGCCCATGCATGCATTTATGCCCAAATTTCTGTGCCTGATGATAATGTATGCTGGAGTGAGAAATTTGTCTAAATAAGACAGCAGCAACCAAGCATGGTTTACAGCATGTCTTTCTCTTCCTCTCTTTCTCTAGCATGGGGTTAACTTAGCAACCATGTCATTTAGTCATTTTGCCATAAGCAATTGTGGTTGCTAAATGAGAATTACCTCATTTACCTGTAAAATCAAGTTTATGACTACTAGTAAAATCTAAAGAGATGGGTCAGAATACTGGGGAGCACAGAGTTTTCCTATAATTGGGACTATTTGCCACCCTTATCTGCATATCTACTTTACCAGATCAGGGGAAAGTGCCTCTTTTGCTATGCAAAAATCAAAACTGGTCCACTTTACTGGAAATTTGTGGTATTAACAGAATTCAGGAGTTAGTGAACTGCTACTTCTACTTCTGAAGCAGATAGGAAGTCCTACTAGACAGTCACTTATCTCAAATGGTATAGGTTCTCCTGCTTGAGCAGGGGGCTGGACTAGAAGACCTCCAAGGTCCCTTCCAGCTCTATTCTATTCTATTCTACTTATGAACAGCTTCCTAAGCATGGAAAAAGCACCTTCCTCCCACAAGTCACCTGTGCATAGAGGATTGAAGAGCTTGCTGGGAAGCTGAGTATATGGCAAAACTGAGAGTTTTACAATATTTTAGACTCCGAAGTTGGCTAACACCTGCATGGTGCTAGTACCTTAATTTCTTCTGAGCCTTCATTAAAATAATTCTGGATATTGAAAAAACCAAAAAGAATCCATCCTGTCCAATTATTGTCAAAGGGAATGTCAAAGAGAATGTCAAATAATATCAGAACAGAGGGATTTGCTTTAATCATTGTTTTCTTTTCAAATGTAATCTTATATAGTGGGGGCATTGTTGCTAAATTTTTCTATACATTTTTCATATTACAAGAGTTCATTATAATGGTCTTAAAATGAAGTAGCTACAGAGGAAGTGGAGTTATAGAAGTGTGTTTTATCTTGCTCACCTACAAATAAGGGGTTGCTGTGAATTTTAATTAGGCTACATATAACTTTTAAGACCTCTTGCAATTTAGATTTCTCCAAAACAATATACTATATCTAAGTGAAATAGGTGAATGGTATAGATGTCATTCGAATGCTTGTAAAAATTATGAATGGAAGTTATTCTGCAGATATATCTTCTTAGAACAATAACATTATTGCTTTTCAAAATTGATTATGACATGAACACAGAAACATTGGAAATTTCCAGGTTCTGTAGCTGCATGTGGAAGAAATAAATTGTGTCTTAAAATAATGGAGCAATTTCCTAGAAAATACCCATATTTACATATTTGAGCATCATCACCCCAATAAAAAGTTAACCTGCTTTATTAAGTCCATGAATAACATCAAGGACACAGAGAGGCTTCTTGATGTAAGTTACGCTGATGCTTTTAATCCCATGTACAGGACCTAACATGAATGGAGATTGCATCTTGTTTCATAGCTGAGTTTCATGTTCTGCAATTGAGCACAACAAAATAGTTTAGATATATTGCATGGAACACTGCACTCTTTTCTAATGATAACACATGCTAGAATATGTAGTCAACTTCATTATATAATTTAGAGTGAAAATTCCCATGTTAATCAACCTAAAATCTCACCACTGGAAGGAGGATATAGCTGCTAAATTCAAAAGTAATTGGAAATGAGCTATTGCATATTTAGCAGCTAAATCTATATGGGTACTGTTATGTCCTGGGACTGCTGAATGACTCAGCAGGCTCAGGAGGCTGCAGAAGGCCCGGGCAATCCACGTGGTTGCCCGGGACCAGACAGGCTGTCTCCAGCCTTGTGCACATGCGCAAGGCGGGAGACTAGCCTTGCATTGATTGGTTGATGCTGTCCCTTGCAAGGGGCTATAAAAGGCCTTGGCGCCATTTTGTCTTCTGTTCGTGATCTCAATAAAGACTTGTGTTTGTTACTCCTGCCTCGCCTCGATGTCTCTTCGGCTGAAACAGAACATTGGCGATGAAGGTGGGATCCGCTGCAAGAAGAAACAGGAGAAGCTATGCTAATTTACCAAAGGAGGCCTGAAGCGCTGAGAAGTTTGGCGTCCGGTGGAAGCGATTGCCTGCCAGTATGAAGACGCTGGAGGTGAGCTCAGCTTCAAGGGACCCCTTCTCATTCCTTGCAGCGAGAGGCATCGAAGAGGTTACAGGCTGTAAAGATGTCAAAGCTGGGCCGTTTGTCAGATTTTGACACGTCTCACCCTGAGCGCTGGAGTTCTTACGTGGCTCGGGTGGAGAATTACTTTAGAGTTAATAAGATCCAGGAAGACGGCCTCAAAGCTGCTACATTGCTGTGTGTCTGTGGGCAAGAGACTTTTGACATTGCAGAAAATCTTGTAGCCCCTGGCGTATTCCAAAGTGTGATGGAGCGAATGCTCCGTGGTATTCCGGGGGTCTGTCCCTATTTTGATGACGTCCTCATTGCTGGGGAGTCATCTGTGAACTTAGCTGAAAGGCTGAGAGCTGTTTTGCTGCGTTTCCGCCAACCAGGGCTGAAGCTGAAGCAAAACAAGTGTAAAATTGGAGTCACCTCCACTGAGTTCTTGGGATTCCGTATCGATGCTGAAGGCATCCATCCTTCGGAATCCAAGCTTCAAACGATTCAGCAGGCCCCAAGCCCCCAGTCGAAGAGTGAGCTTCAAGCCTTCCTGGGGCTGTTAAATTTTTACCATTCATTCCTTCCCCACAAGGCTGCAGTGGCTGAGCCGTTACACCGGCTCTTGGACAAACAGGCTCCATGGAAATGGATGGAGGTCCATGAAAGGAGTTTCACAGAGGTCAAGGCCTTGCTCTCTTCAAATGCGGTATTAGCCCATTTTAATGAGCAATTGCCTGTGTGCATAGCCTGTGATGCATCCCCTTATGGAGTTGGGGCTGTGCTGAGCCATCTCAAGGCTGATGGGACACAAGTCCCTGTGGCCTACTACTCTAGGCCTACTACTCTACTCTACTCTCATCTGCAGAGCGTAATTATGCACAAATTGATAGAGAAGCTTTGGCAATAGTGGCTGGAATAAAGAAATTCCACGATTTCTTCCATGGCCGCCATTTCACGGTTTACACAGACCATAAACCTTTGCTGGGTTTGTTTACAACAACAAAACAAACCCCACACATTATATCTTCTAGAATGCTGAGATGGTCAATTTTATTGTCAGCATATGACTATACCCTGGTTCACAACCCAGGTAAAGAAATGGGCCATGCAGATGGTCTCAGCAGATTACCTCTACAGCAGATAGAGGCAGATCCTGCTCCTGCTCTTCACATTCTTTCCATTCAGGAATTGCCTGAATCTCCCCTCAATGCTAGGGACGTGGCTGCAGAAACTGCCACTGATCACACGCTTACACGCGTGCTGACATGGGTGTTGTCAGGATGGCCTGACACGTGCCCAGGTGCAGAATTCCAAGGGTTCTGGCAAAGGAAGTACGAGCTTTCTACTTTCAAGGGGTGTCTCCTGTGGGGTAGCCGGGTAGTCATCCCGGCCTCATTGAGGACTAGAGTCTTGCTCTCTCTGCATGAGGGACATCCGGGAATAGTCCGGATAAAGGCGCTAGCACGTAGCCACCTCTGGTGGCCTGGGCTCGATAAAGAGATCGAGGCCCAGGTGCATGGGTGCCAAGTCTGCCAACAGTCAAGGCCAGAAATGCCCCAGGCCCCTGTACATAGGTGGGAGGAGACACATACACCATGGTCGAGGGTACACATCGACTACGCTGGGCCCTTTCAGGGGCAATTCTTCCTTCTCCTCGTGGACAGCCATTCCAAGTGGCTAGAGGTTGTTCCTGTTTCCTCCACTACTACTGCCAGGACCATCCAGGTGCTGAGAGGCATCTTCGCCTCACATGGTCTTCCAGATGTCCTTGTCTCAGACAACGGACCCCAATTCACATCTTCTGAGTTTCAGGGTTTCCCTCAAGCCAACATGATCCGGCATGCCACATCTGCACCGTTTCATCCAGCTTCCAACGGTCAAGCTGAGCGTATGGTGCATACTACCAAAGATGCTTTAAAGAGAATCACTCATGGAAACTGGCATCACAGGTTAGCTGACTTTCTTCTTTGTCACCACACCACACCTTGCACTGCTACTGGGAAAAGCCCAGCTGAACTCCGCTGGGGTCGCAGACTCATCACTAAGCTGGACAGGTTGCACCCTGACCGGGTGGCTTCACAGGTGTCACAACCGCAGGCACTTAGGAGACTACAGGTGGGCGATCCGGTCTGAGCAAGGAACTATGGACCTGGACATCTCTGGGTGACAGCAGTGGTATGCAAGGTCTCAGGGCCACTGTCATACAAAGTGGCCTTTGATGATGGTCGTGTGATCAGACATCACATTGACCAACTGCGCTGGAGGCTTTCCAGCCACTCTTCTGCCCCTGGCTCTGCTCTGGGGGGGAGGAGGACCACAATTATGATTGTGGACCACAGTCTCTCCGCCAAGGTGGACATTCAAATGTTCCTGCACATGTTCCTGAAGGGGTTTTTGCCATGGAGGCGGCTCCTGACTCTGGCACAGGCACCGGGTCGTTGGGACATGGCAGTCAATCAGTTTCTCAGGCCACTCCAGCTGCTGGTCTTGGGCTCAAAGGGCAGTGTTCCCAAGAGGGGTCCATTGTGGATTTGGGGAATTCCACCCCACCACTGGACTTGGGGAATTCCACCCCACCAAGGAACTCTGGTTTGGGTTTAGAGGATCCAGCCAGTCAGCAGTCTGGAGGGTTGCCTGGGTCTTGGGGGCATCAAAGTCCTGGCTTGCCCAACAGGTGAGGTGGCACGCCAGGCACCAACGCTGGCTCCAAGAAGGTCAGAGGGCCAAAGGTCCACCCAAGCATCTAAAGGACTATGTGAGGTTCCTGTCAAGTATTAGGGAGGCTTACCAGTTCTCTAGAACTCTGGACACTCATAGAAGGGTGTTCTATTGATAACCTGAAACAATATGAGGTATAAGGGTCTGCCTGTGTGTAGGCATAATTGTGTTAGAATTAATAACATTATAATTGAACAAAAAAAACATGTATATGTAGGTTGTTTTAAAACTATAAGTATTCACTTATTGTTTTATCCAAGGGGGGAGGGGTGTTATGTCCTGGGACTGCTGAATGACTCAGTAGGCTCAGGAGGCTGCAGAAGGCCCGGGCAATCCATGTGGTTGCCCGGGACCAGACAGGCTGTCTCCAGCCTTGCGCGCATGCGCAAGGCGGGAGACTAGCCTTGCATTGGTTGGTTGATGCTGTCCCTTGCAAGGGGCTATAAAAGGCCTTGGCGCCATTTTGTCTTCTGTTCTGTTCGTGATCTCAATAAAGACTTGTGTTTGTTACTCCTGCCTCGCCTCGATGTCTCTTCGGCTGAAACAGAACAGGTACTATGGGTGATCGTATCTTTTAAATAGTAACTGAAAATAGGGAGTATGGATTGATAAGTTGGACCTATAAAATCCTACTCAAATGTATTGGTCGCCGAGGCTTACCCATTGGCTCCAACTTTGAGCACCATGTGTGAGCAGCACCCTTGGCATGTAAATGGATTGGCCTTGCTAGACAAAAAGGGGTGAGGATTTTATGTTCCATAATAGCTAATTATTTTTTTAATTTAAGTGTTATTAGTTTTGCAATTATCCAAACTGGGAGGAAAAGGGTTTCTTCCCCTTTTCTGTCTAGTTACCTCACTTCCCCAAGTTCTCTATCATCTGACTTGGCCTTACAAGAACATAAGGACTTTGTTACATTAAAACTAGCAATGTTTTATTTCTGAAACTGGCCAATAGAAACCGCTTTAGCTTGATGGCTGCCCTGTTTCTCCCTATCTGCAGGAAGTAATAGTTTTAGTCTGCAATTCCATAGTTATCATTGCTAATAGCCATTGATAGCCTCATTTTTTCAATTTAGTTAGCCAGGTAGCCTTGCTACAGAAATATTTATAAGTAGTATCCTATGTGGTCCTACATCCAAAATAGTCAAGTTTGCTGTGCCTTGCATTTTTCTTTAAGACGATTGCTTTCTTTTTCATCCTCGTTATTCCTATTATTAATTGTTCCTTTTCAGTGGGTTTTCTCACATTCCCCCACCCCAAGTTATATAATCATAATCAAAATTATTTTTATTTATAATCAAAGACCTGAATAACCAATATTACATATACAGTGTATACATCTCAAGGCAGACATTTGAATAAAATAAACATAGCAACACGGAAGACTTCCTGCATTTTTGTGTAGGCAGCAAAACAGCCTGGATGCAAGGTATACATACCATTTAACCATTGTTGTTTATTCCAAGCTAACTAATAGCCAATTATATAAACAATTAAGCTCCTAGTTTTCATTTGGAAATAAAATCAAAGCACATGTATAGATGTCAGGTGTATTGCACATTTTGCAGTGGATAGTGATGTAATCATTCAGAAAATCAACTATCTATATTATTCTCTGAAATGGTGTAAAATGGTAACTGCTGGCAAAATGACCCTAGAACAACAAAAAGGAATATAAATGTGAAAAAAATTGATGCCAGCATATTCAGCAATGTTGTTCTTATATTTTCCTGACAAAAAAATTCTGTTATTGATGTCTTTCCCACCTACCCATTTCTGGTTAATTATGTTCCTGTCCTTCCCTGCTAAGTTTGTCTCTAGCTACACTAGATATTTTAATGTGTCTGTGGCCTGTGACAGTCATCTGCAATGGTATGCATTTTAAGAATATAGTACTAAGGCTAGAATTGCAGTATTCTTGATAAAAAAGCATGTATTTATCACTGGTGTGACATGTAAAAACCCCAAATTTTGATACTCACAATACGAAGACAAGTCTGGTTAACAAAACAAAGTTTTATTGGAGAAAAACATAAAAATAATAAGAAAAGAAAAGAAAAGGTGTTTGCAAACACGGCCTCCTGGACCCTTCCCAATATGGATTGGGTTCCAAGAGCACAAAGAGCAGGTTTCAAGCTTTGCATTTTATACTTTTTATAATGCACCTCACATCTAAGAAGCCCTTTCAACTCCCCTTATTCATCCCCTTAATCATTCTTTGAAGTTAATCATTCTTTGAAGTTGTTTTTACACTTAAAGAGTCATTCTGACAGTTCCTTCCAATTTCCGTCCATCTGGGTCATAATTCATTATCTTTGCTGATTACCATTTGTGGTCAGTTTACATAGGCAGGAAACAGTAAACATTCCTTCTCATACATTGGCATTGCATTGGAAACAGTAAACATTCCTTCTCATACATTGGTATTGCATTGCTACATTTATACTACATACTACATTAATACATTTGTGCTAAACATACAGTCTCATACATTGTTACATTGGAGCTTTATTGTTACATTTTATAAAAGAATAACTTTTATTTCCTTCACTGGTTAGTTAAATTAAAATATCAAAGCTCCAGTCTTCACTTTCCAGTTCTTTGCCTGTTCATTAGAGCAAATCCACTGAATCTAGTAGAATGTTTTTTTTCTGAGTAGACATAAGTTGAGTCTGATACTAGTATATGCTGGAAGAATTTTTTCTGCTGAACAAGCTTTCACTTTCTCTGGTATTTTTCCACTTGTACTTGAACTCTGAGAAGTCTGCTGATCACTGAAGCAGAACAGTTTACATTGTTGGGGGCAAGATGCTGATTCTGTAAACCACTTAGAGAGGGCTGTGAAGCACTATGAAGCGGTATATAAGTCTAAATGCTATTGCTATGGCTATTAACACTTCTGAAAGGATTTTATTTATTCTGACTGCAATATTACTGGACACATGGATTGAGTCTGCAGCACAGCTGGTGGAAGATTGCCATTTTGTTATTATAATTTGGAATATTTTTCAGTAAATGCATGTAGAAAGTAGGATTTTAATTCATAGTAGAGATAAAAGACTTCACAAGCATCTTAGCTACCTAAAGTTACTGTTATGAAGTAGGCAAAAATATAAATTTATTGAAACAAATAATGTGTCATATTGAACATGGCAATCTACTGCCCAGTAGATAGTATTACCAATTCAGTTTGTTTAATCCAACTGTGGAGAATATAAACAAAGATTTTTTAGCCATTTAGTTCCCCAAGTATTCCTCATAATTCAAACGGTAGATCCACTTTCATGTTTCATCCCATTCTTCTTGAATCCATAGTTCGGTTCTCGGCTGCAGTGGCCTTCCGGAAAGGCCTTTGACTGTGACATGCAGGCCTGGGGATGCCGCAGAAGTGGGATGGTGAGGAGAGGCCTGGCTGCAAGGTAAGTGGGTGCGGGGCACGTGGGGCAGCTCCACACCCCCACTCCCACCCAAGCTTGATTTTTAGGTGTGTGCCTCGCCCCAAAACTAGGCCTTATTTTTAGGGTAGGGCTTATATTAGGCTCACCCCCCAAAAAATCAAGATAGGGCTTATTTTCAGGGTAGGTATGACCTGGATGACTAAGAATCTCCATAGTTATTTCCCAATGATAGTTTCAGACTGACAAGTGTTAATACAGAATGCAGATTCCTGCATAAATTTGTTGCCTATCTGGGTCAAGCAGACATCCTTATCAGTTGCTTTTGAGAAATTGTTATTTCGCAGATATCTGCCTCCCACAAATTATGACATATGCATCATGAAATCTTTTCTGTTGAGCATTTCAAAATAATATCTCAATCTCTGCATGTAGAATGTGAAATAACTGTAGAATAAACTTTATTAACTAGCCCTACTTGTCTTTGCAGAAAATTCTGAATGTTCAGAAAACTCCTTAATTTGTCCCAGATTTACCTGTTCTTAATACCCTGGTAGTTCATACAACATAAAAGACTTGTACCTGACAGTTTTCTAACACTTTTTATTAGTCATTAGGTCTGACTACAACATCTTTTCACATGGTTTAACAGCTTGGCAATTTGATATATAGGTTGCCATATCTGACTACAACTCCATTTTCTGTTTAATTTGCTAATAATTCCATTTGTACATTAAACCCAACCCCTGTGAATCCACCCATCTTTTAATCCCATTATTTGTGACACTCTTGAAATAAACAGAAAGGATAAGACTCAGAACACCAGCAGGCAGCATTCATTCCCAATACTTGATAGAGTCTCGGTAATATCTTTCCTATTTTTGATGCAAAAGGGAAAAAAAGTAATCTGATTTTTTTTTGATGCAAAATAACAAAAAGAGTTTTTTGAGTTCCGAATTGCAGTTTATAGTTATTTCATTATATTTTCTTCAAGAATTCTCTCAAAAACTCAGTAAGAGAATGTTGATAGAATTCTACTGGCTAAGGTTCTAGATTCTAGAAGTTACTTTTATAAGAGTCTGGTTGGATATCTGCTTCTACACAGAAAAAAATGTTCAGAACACATTTCATGAGTCACAATTACAAAATGGCTTATGTAGACATAAAAGACCCATTTACTGCATGGTAAACCAATGAAATCCCTTGAAGCAACTATCTCTAGTTCTCCCCACTGCTCTGCCCCATCAATATTTATTTTTGCAGTTCTTTAATGAGTAGATGGGAAGAATTTCAAATAAAGAACTGAGCAAGACATTATTTTCACAAAATGTCTGTGTAAATCTTTCTTATAAACAAAGATGACGCTATAATCTGTTGTCTTATTTTATAGCATACTAAATTTCTTTTCAATCTTTTATTACAGGTCAATGACCCAGACTAAATGAAACTTACCTAAGTTTCCCTTTTTACTATTTTAATTAAATTCAAGAAATCTAAACATGCCATGGAAAGTGTGCCCATACCAGTTCTTAGGAACATGACACTGCCAGTCCATGATTCATTGTTAAACAATATAATTTCCTGGAAACTGTTAATATAATAACAATAATACTTTGTGGATTAGCTGTGGACCGTATCAGAGAAAATTGTTAATAATAACAAAATACAGTACTGCATGTGCTTGGCATCTTCTATTTACTATAGAAGCATTTATAACACATCTCAGATAATCAACTATATGGAATTGAAATTCTGCTACAAGATCTTATTTTTAATTTAGTTCTCCAATTAGGAACTAACAATTAAAATATGCAGGGATAAACAAACTAGCTCTATTGAAAATCCCAATCAGGTATTTGGAATGTAAATTGTACAAACAATTTTGCTAGGAAGTAAAACTTGTACAGTATGTATTTTAATTAATTAATGAGCAAGGAATATAACACTTTTTATAGATACAAAAGAAACCTCTTTAGCTCATCTGGTAACATAAGTTCACTAATTCTCTTTTTCTTTTTGACTCCCAAGTAATTCCAGATGCACAGGTGACATAACTGCATCAAGGAAAATAGCCCTAAAGGGGAAAAAATGCCACCCCCCCCACAAGAATGATCTTAATATCTGTTTTCTAAAGAATTCAAACTAGTTTTAGTTCTTTGCAATCCAGAATAACAATATTTATCGAAAACATTTATTTCTAAACTGGCTATAAGAAGTGGAACATTCCAAACTCAATTATTTTTAGTTTATCCTAATCTAGAATAACTGTTGAAGATTAAAGTTAATCAGTCCCATAAAGCAGTTTAAAATGGATAAATAATCAGGTTTCTAAATCTGTGTTGGTGAGATTCATGTTTGTGACCTTTAAAGCATTCACAGCAATATAATACCATACAGATTGCAAAAGGTACCATATAATTGTTTTAATTTGGAATTAAACGATCCAGCCAAATACCAGCCAAAACAATACCAGCCAAAACAATTTACTATAGCAGAACAAACCTTTTACAAATCTTGTGTCACTTTGTGTCTTGGTTTTGAAAAATGCCATATATAATAATGTTTACAGTCATGCATGGGTACATATTTACTGAGAATAAAAGTATTATGAACCAGTTTCCTACTGGAGCAAAATATTCATATGTAATACATACACATATGTAATACATACACATAGCTACAAAGTTTTCCTTCTTTTTTGCACTTTTCTGTTGAACTCGATATCTTTATAAAAATCTACAAATGTGAATTATGATTGTAACAATATCATATCTGAAACTTCAGGTTTGGAAAAAAACCATTCTTCCTTTTGTCTGAAATCTGTGTCTCACAGGAAGTACTTGGATCTATCTCCATGAGCATTCCCTTTAACTATTATAAGGTTGCACCCTTTATGGCATTAGTGATCGCAAGTTAGTGGAAATATTAGTAATATTGTATGTGATAAGAGCACATTCTGGCATATTGGTAAGAGTTAACAATATGATACAGATATGTCCATTCAAAGTATGCCTCGGGATCTTTACATACTGTACTCTGTGTTTGAAAGAAACAAAGGTTAATGGGCACCTTCTCTCTGCAGAAATATCTGCATTAGTGCAGTGTTGGCTGGAACCAACTCTATTGGCTTTTTTCCTTCTGCATTAATTACCCTAGTATTTGCTCCAAAGTCAATAAGCAAATGGACCATGTCAACATTGGAGGTTTGAGCAGCTATGTGGAGAGGAGAATCCAGGCCTTTTCCACTATTTGCACTTGCTCCTAAAACAAATGAGATAGAACTATTAAACAAACAGTAATTTAACTTACTTATTTCTTTTGCTATCTCAGATCCATCTGAATAATTGTCAGTTTATAGATTACCAAAGGAACATAAGGTCTCCTAAATAATCATTTCTTAATTTGAAATAGCTTCAAACTGTTTAATTGCTGAGGTTTACTGCCAAAGTAATGTATCAATTGTACTGATCTGAAATGGGACATTAAGAATGCTCAGTATCATTAATGCAACACAGCAATGCAATTTTTTTTGCAGGAAGCAGTGACAGTTCATTCATTTTTAAATAATTTCAAATTGGTTTCTGTTTACAATGCATGTGTTCCCCAAGGCTGTGGTTTTAAGGAAAAAGTTGCAATAAAAAATTAACCAACCAAATTCTTCAATCCTGACACAATTGCTGAAGAAAGGCCCTGAGAAGATATGGGTGTTTATACAATCTACTGAGTAGGCGGCATATAGATTTTTGTAAATATATCTACAGAGGAAAATTCATTACTGTGCAGAAAAATCTTGCCAGGGTTCCAAGCCAAACTGATGAAATCAAAAGAACTAGAAGCCACTGTGTTTTGGCAATTATATTCGGTTAAGCTTCTTGATAGCCCTATAGGAACCTGCTGCTTCACCATGAGTCCATTGTGGATATGTTCACTCTAGCTTTAAAATAGCTAATTCTATCCAAATCAATATGCGGAACAAAGCAAGGTATGTTAGTCACTAATAGGAATGTCTTTTAAAAGGTTATAAACATTCATGAAAGATGAAGATGGCTAATAAATATTAGTCAACATGACTATTACTTCTAATACCAAAGAGCAGTATTCTGAGAAACATGAGTAAGAGGAATGCATTCCCTCTTGCTGCATTCTTCCTGCTCCTGAGCTTCCCCTAAGCACCTGTGGTTGGCCACTATGGAAGAAGGCTGGATTAACTGAGGCTTTAGTCTGATCCAATATGGCTCATCTTCTTCTCTTCAAGCATGGCTTATTTTACTAAATTAAGAGGGAAGGTGTCTGAGGGGACAAACTGTAGAGAGACACAGGAATGTTGTAGCGCTGTACTATCCTAGTTACCATACCCTTCCCTCTCCATCAAAATACAATCTACAAATACTACTGGCCTCCCAGAGCTATTCCCATGATTGTCTGTCCTCTACCCATAGACATTTTCAGGCATGCAAAATGATTTGTTGATATTATATACCTTTTAGTGAATTACCTGACTCAAGTAACTGTTTCACACATTTCAACTGTTGATTCTCACAAGCGACGTACAGTGGAGTTCCAAGATGTTTTATGTTATGGTTAATACTAACTCCATTGGATAGAAGAGTTTCCACACATTTGGTATGACCTTCAAAGGATCACAGAGAATTAAAAATTAAATTAAAACCCAAAAACCAGACTCCAGCTGCTTACATGTGAAAGGTGAACAAAGACTCACTGGTTTTTACAAATAACTGAAATTTCAAAACTTTTCCAATTTTTCCAATTTCTTTCTCTGAACAACCTTCTTCCATTATAATTATGGGTTCATACTCAGGTCCTTCACAGCCCATGCCATCTGGCTATGCATAAGTGGCTGAACCAGTGCCCCTAAACTGTAGTCAATGTGTAGCTCCCCCACTGGCCAAAGATGGTGACCACCATCACCACAAGACAAAACTCCAACAGCATCAAAGTAGCAATGCAGGCTTTGTTGAGCAGCAGTCTCATCTCAGCAGAGTGATAGTTTTGCCCTCCAACTGAGTCCTATCAGTGCCAAGGCATGGGGGTTTCCCAGCTGAGAACCAAGAAAGAGCAATGTCTATGGATTACAGGGCCTCAGGCTGGAGTATCAGAAGCATGAGTTTCTTCCTTTAACATTTCCCTATTAAACCTTAAACCATTAGGGAGTAGAAAGATGGAATTACTATCCTGATTTCCAGATTGTGCAATAAGACACATCTTGCTGGGCTGCTTTGGACTGGGTGAAGAAAAGGCATCTCAGAAATTTTCTTGTGATGGTCAGATTCCCTTTATGTATTTCTCAGAACCTATTCCTCTCCTGTCCCCTAATCTCTTTAATTTCCAAGGTGAACAAAAGATTATAAATAAATGCAAAATACCTACATTATATAAAAGACAGTTTGAGCCCTGAACCTGCCCCACCTGTAATTTCAGGAAAGCAACTGGGGATTGTTTTTTCCAACAACAGGTGATACCGAAAAGGAAATGCAATGCTGGCCAGAAGGTCCCCAATCATTATCTTGAAAGTATCACTGGGGGATAAGACCACAACAGAGACCAGCTTCATTGGTGAAGAATTGTAAGGTAGGCTGTAATGGCAGCTTTTATATCAACATACTTTGCTCTGGACTCAGAGCATATTACTGTGACTACAAAGACAAGCTCTACATTCAAGCCCACTTAGACAGCTAGGCTGTGGAGCCAGAAATCCTTGTCAAATTCTAAAAGCAATTCCATGGCTTGTTGGCAGTACAAGTAGTCCTCGACTTACAACAGTTCGCTTAGTGACTGTTCAAAGTTACAACAGCACTGAAAAAAGTGACTTATGACCATTTTTCACACTTACAACTGTTGCAGCATCCTCATGGTCACATGATTTGCATTTTGATGCTTGACAAGTGACTCACATTTATGACGGTTACAGTGTCCTGGTTGTGTGTGATCATCTTTTGCGACCTTCTGACAAGCAGTCAATGGGAAAACCAGATTCACTTAACAACTGTGTTACTAATTCAACAACTGCAGTGATTCACTTAACAAATGTGGCAAAAAAGCCGTAAAATGGGGCAAAACTCAAAGATTTCTCACTTAGCAACATAAATTTTGGGCTCAATAAGTTGAGGACTACCTGTATATCAATAATAACATTTAAATAAAGTCTTCCAAAGATAAAAGAAATTATAACCAATATTAATGTTCACATTTGGGGGGAAGAGCAGCAGGGGCTTTCCACACAAGGATTCTGTGCCAGCTGAAAGAGATCCAGACCCTTCTGGAGTCAACAGTGCTAAGTCAACAGTGTTAGGAAGCAGGGAATATTTATTTCCAGCTCAGCAGAAAGTTTTAGAATTCAATAAAGAACAGAATCCTATAGAGCAATTTCAAACACTCTTCTGTAGCTCAGATAAACAAGCAGGATGAAGAATTTTATTCTCCTTTTTCCCTTTTCTTCAACACTGGATGAGCCAGCCTGCAAAACACCAGACTACGGTTGAATTTGTTTTCCCTTTTTGTTTTGTGCAGAATGAAAATATAGGAATTTTTGTTGCTAAGGAATGTGCAGCAGCTAAGGGCAGAGCATTGATGTTTTTCAGCATTTCAAACCTGTAGTAGGTGAAGATATAAAAATGGAAGTGGTGTCAAAATGATCTGACCAAAGAGGAAATTCTAATGCTATGACTGAAGGATGAGGAAATGATGAGCTTTCCAGATGATCTGCAGTGCTCCATGTCCTTCAATATTGCTTTTGAGGTTGAGGTTGCTGGGAATGGCTACTCTGTATCACATGAGGGGCTGATATTATTATTTGTAACACACCTAGACATTTCTTTTATAGTCCAAACAACAGATAGCTAACATTTGGTTATACAATATTCATACAACAAACTGACATCATTTGTGGATTTGTATAGAATTCGTGTGGAATGAAACAACGAATTTATTGTTTCACAAAGTTGTACCCCTCTTGTGTTACCATGGTATATAGGTACATACGCTGGGCAAATTTACCTCTTTTAGCAGCTTCATGGATGGGGGATGCCAGGTCACAAACTGGATGTGGGCTGGCTCCGTGTTGCACTAGCAGGTTCAAACAGTCAACGCTACCACTGACACAAGTGTTGAACAGGGGTGTGTTCCAGTCAATAGTAGTGGCATTTACCTAAAGAGAAAAAAACTAGTACTGTAATGTTTTATTTGTAAAACATGTTGAAAAGTTTTAAACATAAAACGATGTAGGAAAAGTGTTTTGCAATGACATTTTATTATCATAGTACCTCCATAAATATACTTTATTACAAAATAAATGTAGGATCTGGGCTCTTAAACATTGTCAGCCCTGAGTGGGTGAATGTGTTTGTGTGGGTATAAATGAGAGTTTCTGAGCATTGGCAGAAAGTACATTTCTTACCTTGTTCCAACATAGCTAAAATGAGAGGACATTTCTGTCAAGGATATTTTAATCCCCTTGTTGACCTTTCTTCACAAAAGAAATTAATTCAACTGTGAATTAGTAGCAACAAACAGATAGCAAAAGCACTTCCAGCACATTAATCCTGATTTGGGTTTATTAGGAATAATAATATTATTATGAATCAGATTATTTTTCCCAATATTAATTGGGTTACCATTGTTGAAAAAGTGTACAAGGATCTCATTGGCAAAGGTTACATTCCTAAGCTACCAAGGCAGTATCTAGCAAATTATTTATTTTTCTTGCATGTACTATAACTAGATCTTTGAGTACTTACGTTGGCTCCATGTTTTAATAAGACACTGACACATGCAGCATGTCCTCCTAAGCAAGCTTCATGGAGAGGAGATACACAATCTGCTGTCCTAAAATTCACACTAGCTCCCTGGTACAATAACAAAAATCATAGTTAGAGAGAGATCCCAGATGTTGTTTGCAAATCTAAACTAATTGAACTAAAGATTGAATCTACTGTTTCCACCAGTAGATTAACCCGTTATTTGGGTTTTAAGTAGCATCAGGCCATTATAATATGGCAACTATAGTATCAGGTCATCTTTGAACCACTTAAAGCTTATTCCGCAACTTAAAATGTGTTAATTTTCCTAAGCAATATTCTCTCTGCTGGATGCAGATTTTCCCCCAATACTGTTACAGTATATCTTAAATATTTTGGCAGAAATATATGGGAAACTATTTGCTTTGCAAATGTCAAGCCTCAATGAAAACCCTAATGGAAGGATACTCTTGGACTCAGATCTTGGCCCCAAATTTTCTACTGAAATGGTCATAATGAGAGTTGAATATTGGATCAAAAGGTCTTTGGCCTGATCCATCTCTTGATAGAATATTAACATCAGCTTTTATCATGTCATTTTTTCACTAACCTCTTATATATATATATATATATATATATATATATATATATATATATATGTAGGTCTTTGGTAATTCGGGTTTTCTCCCGTGTAAAATTGGAAGTGTCTTGGCGACGTTTCGACGAAGTCTCATTCGTCATCTTCAGGCTGGTGTCTCTTCGGCCTCGTGCTTCTAGAGGCAATGTGTGATCGCAGCTGTTTCTTCCTTTTAACTGCCAGTGGAGGTATGAACTGATTGGATGGGAGCTTGGCTGTGTTCTGATTGGGTGGAGGTGTGTTCTGATTGGTTAGGGGCTTGGCTGTGCTCTGATTGGATGGGGGGTTGGCTGTGCTCTGATTGGCGGGGTGTGTGCTCTGCTTGGGTGGGGGCCCTGTTGTGCTCAGATTAGTCTGAGTGGCAGGGGGATTTGAGATGGAGAGCTGCATTGTTGTTGTTTGGCTTCGCGTTGTGGTCGTGCCACATCTTCAAGGTGGGTGTCAGTTTGCTTCACGTATGAAATGGAGGGGTTTAAAATGGCCAATGATGCAGCTGTGGTCTGGTTTCTGGTCCGCGGTCGTGCCTCATCATCGGTGCGGGTTTGAGTCTGCTTTTTGTGTGGATGTGTGATGGTGACATCATGTGTGGTCTTCGTGAGTGTGGGTCCAGTGTTGCTCCTTGTGCTAGGGATTCGTCTGTCAATAAGGCTGGGTTTCCAAATGGCTGGTAGGCGGGAGGTATCATCTCGTTTATTCATGCTGTGTGGGCGTTTTTCTATCTCGATGGCTTCTCTGAAAACCAGCCTGACCAAAATCAACCCCGACGACGCTAACAGAATCAGACTCGAAATCTCCAACATCCTCTGCACCAGCAAGCCACCCAAAAGCAACTTACACAAAGAGGAACAGACAGCTCTACTTAACCTGAAAGAAGACACCAGCATAATAATCCTACCAGCAGACAAGGGCAACGCCACGGTGGTTATGAACACATCTGACTACCAAACCAAATTAACCAACCTACTCCAGGACTCCACATACAAACCCCTAACCACAGATCCCACCACCTACCTGGAAAAAACCACTAGATCCAAAATAAAAGCCTCCCCATCAGCGAAGAGATCCAGCAAAGAATCATTCCCAGAGAAAAATCATCCAGATGCCCTAAGCTCTATGGTCTCCCCAAGATACACAAAGAAGGAACCCCACTTAGACCCATAGTCAGCTCCATAGGCTCACCTCTACAAAACCTAGCCAAATTTCTCGCCAAACAACTACAACCCTATGCAGAATCCATCACCTCACACGTAAAAAACTCATTCCAATTCATAGAGATCATAAAGAAACAAAACTTACAGCCCAGCGACCTACTCGTGAGCTTTGATGTCATTTCCCTCTTCACCCAAGTGCCAATCAAAGAAGCCTTGACAGCTATCCAAAACAAATATAACCCCCCAAGCACATCCTAGATCTGACCAACCATTGCCTATCCAACACATACTTCATCTACAATGGACAAAAATACAAACAAATAGAAGGAGCACCCATGGGACCACCCCTCTCACCTGTCATTGCAAACCTCTACATGGAACACTTTGAAACCCAAGCTCTAGAAAAATCTGATCACAAACCCAAACTCTGGCTCAGATACGTAGACGACACCTTCATAATCTGGCCACCTGGGAAAGAAAAACTAGACAACTTCCTCACACACCTCAACAGCCTACACCCCAAAATACAGTTCACCATGGAAACAGAAGCTAACAAGCAACTTCCCTTCCTGGATGTCTTAGTCTACAAGAAATCCAATGGCTCCCTAGGACACACCATCTACCAGAAGAAAACACACACAAACCGCTATCTGCACGTACTCTCACACCACCACCCAGCACAGATCAACTCCATAGCCAAGACACTCATCTCGAGAACAAAACGCTTAGCTGACGAACAACACCTAAAAACCGAACTACACACTCTCACTAATGTACTAACATCCAACGGATTCCAAAGAAATAAGATTACCAACTTAATCCAAAAAGAAACCCCCACCAAAATCCAAGACATAGAACAAGAAAACGGCAAAGCCCTCCTCCCATACATAAAAGGCACCACAGACAAAATCAGCAAGATCCTCCACAAACACAACATCAAGACAGCATTCTGCACAAACCGAAAAAATATCCACCATCCTAAGAAACCCCAAGGACAAAATTGAGTTAGAAAATCAAGGAGTATATGAAATCCCATGCACCGCCTGCCCCACCACATACATCGGACAAACCAACAGAAGAATAAGTGCACGCATTGAAGAACACAAGAACTCAGTCAGAAAAGAGGAACCAACTTCCTCCCTGGTCCAACACCTCAAAGCCACAGGACATAAAATTGACTTTAAAAATACCAGAACTATTGCTAAAACCGAACACTTTAACAACAGAATAATCAGAGAAGCCATCGAGATAGAAAAACGCCCACACAGCATGAATAAACGAGATGATACCTCCCGCCTACCAGCCATTTGGAAACCCAGCCTTATTGACAGACGAATCCCTAGCACAAGGAGCGACACTGGACCCACACTCACGAAGACCACACATGATGTTACCACCACACATCCACGCAAAAAGCAGACTCAAACCCGCACCGATGATGAGGCACGACCGCGGACCAGAAACCAGACCACAGCTGCATCATTGGCCATTTTAAACCTCCCCATTCCATACGTGAAGCAAACTGACACCCACCTTGAAGATGTGGCACGACCACGAACGCGAAGCCAAACTACAGCAATGCAGCTCTCCATCTCAAATTCCCCTGCAACTCAGACTAATCCTAGCACAACAGGGCCCCCACCCAAGCAGAGCACAGCCAACCCCCCATCCAATCAGAGCACAGCCAAGCCCTCATCCAATCAGAGCACAGCCAAGCCCCTAACCAATCAGAACACACCTCCACCCAATCAGAACGCAGCCAAGCTCCCATCCAATCAGTTCATACCTCCACTGGCAGTTAAAAGGAAGAAACAGCTGCGATCACACATTGCTCCTAGAAGCCCGAAGCCGAAGACACCAGCCTGAAGATGACGAATGGGACTTCGTCGAAACGTTGCCAAGACACTTTCAATTTTACACGGGAGAAAACCCGAATTACCAAAGACCTACATACAAACACCCGTGAAAACCTCAGAAAATATATATATATATATATATATATATATATATATATATATATATTATATAGAAAAATGGCATAAAACAATAGCCCATTTTGAGACATAAAAGGAATAGAGAAAATACTCTTCTTAATCAGAATCCTCCCAGAGAAATGACAACATAAGAGTCCAGCTGGAATATTCCTTATCCTTTACCTTAATGTTTAATACAGCAAATTGGTTAATATTAATGAGGCCTTGCTCAACATGTCTGTTGTTGGCATTTCAGAAAAATTACAAGGTCAAAATATATGGGGTGGCATTCTAGCTAGAGAAATTTGGTTATTATGTGGACCAAACATTTAAGAAACAAATAAATATATCAACCAGGCACCCTTTATAGATTCACCTTCTAATAGCAAAAATGTCCTTGAGTTGATCTTGATTCCAGGGATTACATAGACACCTCTATGCAACAGTAAAGAACTGTTTGCTGCTGACCTCTTCTGGGATTTTTTTTTTTTTTGGCTTCTCGGTCTAGATTTCAGCCCACCCTAACAGGCCTAACCAGGGGTCGAAGCCCAAACAAGTGCTGTCACTTGCTCCAGATTGTTTTGTCCTTCAGTTCACCTCATCACTAACCATGAATGCTGAATTGTAAAAACACTAATCCAAATACTACATAATAGTAGGGACAGAGTGGAAGGTTTGTTTTCATTTTTAATGTTAGAGATGAAATACTTATATGTTATGTCTAAATAAACTAAAATCTTGCTTCTGTCAACAGTATACAGAGATTCCATCTTTTTCAAACTGTTCATTAGTATATTTTCAGACTACAACATGACATTTAAAATACTGCTCTTCTGCAGTTAGCTGGAAATGGAGTTGAACTTCATAAAAGTTCTCTGCTCACAAACACATTTAATTTAACAATAGTTCTAGCTAACATTAATTGAAAATTTTCACTTTTTACATGAGCCTGTTTTACTGTTTCCTGTACATCTGAGCTGGGAGAGTAGTGATGAATAGCCCTGATATGCCGCTCCAGGGCTTTCTAAAATTGACACGTGTCAAGATCCACATCCCACCACATCTACCACCACCACATGGAGAAGAAAGACTTGACTTACTTCTCATCATTTTATTTTGGTTTTTCAAAAGCATAAAAGTATGGATTCAAAAAAGGCAAAAAGAGAAATTAAGTCACTCAAGCTTTCAAAATAAAATATTTACTTAGAAAGATAGTTTTACTTAATTTGATTGATTTACTTGCAAAGTTTCAATAACCAGAGGTCCACAGGCTACAGCCTCAGTGCAGAAGGCTGCCTTGAAAGCTCCTCAAAAATTATTTTTATGAGTCTTTTAATGTGAATGAGAAAGAAATACATTCACAGAAATTAATTTTAATTAAATCCTGCTTGATCACATGTAATTCGGTCCTGACTTCCACCATGTTTATGGGTGTATTTTTAGCAAATCATTGAAAACTTGAGTGCTCAACCGTTTCCCCCTGTCAAAAAGATCTATTCTTCTTGATTAGGTGAAGAAGAACCTACACAATTATATTGCATTTTAACTGATTTTTATTATATTTTACTTTGTATTTTTCTACAAATAACTCAGCAAATCAGGGCATAATTTTACAGAATCTTTTTTTCCCAGCTATCCTTTTTTGTTCCCCACCTATCCTCCTGTTCAAAATGAAATGTCAAGCATGGATGTAAGTTATGTTTACACACTTACCACAATGAAATCAAAATGCATGAATGCCACATAATCAGTAGCTATAATAAAATGAATCTGCAAGGAACTCCAAGGTTTTTTATGGATTGCTGCTTTTCCCCATATTTTTTAACTTCTGCATGAAAAAGCTGGAGAAGCTCATTCACCAATTGAAGTGTTATCCCTATGTGGATGGTAGTCCAGATAGTCCTCACAATCACAGCTGCGTCCCGAATGTCTGTCAGTAAGCAATGTGTCAAGTGAATTGTGCCTGATTTTACAACCTTTTTCTGCTGCAACTGTTAAGCATCTCATGTTGTTAAATGAACCCCACTGACTTTGCTTGTTGGAAGCCCTCTGTGAAGGTCACAAATGATGTTCACATTACCCTGGGGCACTGCAATTATCATAAATATATGCCAGCTCCTGAATTCTGATCATGTGACCACAAGGACTAGTTGTAAGTCACTTTTTTCAGCACTTCAGACAGTTATTAAATGAATTGTCATAAATTGAGGACTATATGTATCCACATACTGTATACAATAATATATAAGCTCAACTAGAGATACCATGGAATTCCTGAATGAGTGTCTGAAGACTGTAAGGATTTAGTTGGGGCCCAACAAGCTTAGATTAAGAATGAGGTGGTCATAAATGCAGAAGTCATAAACTGAATGCAGTGGTGATAAAGTGAAACCATTGTTAGCTATGGCACATTTTTGCTGAAAACCTGAAGTAAATGCTAGTTTGGACAAAAATATTGTAATACATGACTGCAGAACACCACCAACAGCCATAAATGTGAGTTGGTTGCGGAGCACCTGACATGCAGTCACATAACTACAGGGGATGTGGCCATCAGAACTTCATAACTGGGTTATAAGAACCTTTGGGTTGGGCGGCTATTGTAATTTTGAAAGGTCACTAAGCAACTGATCATAAATTGAGGAGTACCTGTACTCCTATTCCAAAGTCACATCATTGGTTACCAAAAGGCTACTAGGTTCAATTCAAAGTGCTGGTTATAATACATAAGTCTTTTACAGCACAGCATAGCACTGAGAGATACCTGGAAATATCTTGCTAAATTTGAATGTGCCACCTGCACAGTCATTTAGTGAACACCAATTGCTGGTCCATCCCCTCCAACCTATAGTGTTCAAGAGGTATGGATCACATAGCAAGCCCCAGTAGTGGCCCCCATTTTATGGAAAAGTCTCCTCCTCAAAGTTAAGGGGGGGGGGGTCTTATCTCTGTAATTACTTTGTGAGAAGGCAAAAGCAGCACTGTTCAGCAGATTTCTTGCCCTCAGATTGTCAATGGCACCTTTGATATACTAGTGTTTTTAATGATGTGCATGTTTGTGTGTAAATAAAAATGAGAAAGTTGGCTATAAATATTGTAAAGAGGGAGAAAGAAAAAGAGAGAAAAAATACTGCAATATAGATTTCCTTGAAGTCAAAGCACAGTCAACCTTATATTGTTACTGTGTGAAGTACAGCCAGTCTTCAGAAAAGTATTTAATGATGAGGATAAGCAAAAAATTGATCTCCTTTTTATCACCATACCTGATTGATGAGTTTCTTCAGAGCATGTAGTCTCCCATGAATGGATGCTTCATGTAAAGGAGACCAGTCGGAGACAAAATCTGTATGAAGATGGAGAAAAAGGATATAATTTAATTAGTATATCTCTATACTTGAATTTGGATAATACCTTAATAAAGCTCCCACTACCTAAAGGGATTTTCTAAGATTATATGCATTTATGGTTTTCAGTATGATTAAATACTTCATACTGCTTCAATAAGCAAAGGCAATTATATTTTATTGCCTGGCAGGTCATTCTTATCTTAAGACCCATATAACTCGAGAAAAAACCCAAAATATCACACTTGGTGAAACAGATAAAAGCCAGTCATCAAGATGACCGCTGCCATCTCTGTGCCTTTTGCTATGCTGCTCATTTTATTTGGTTGCCTAATGTGGGAAAAACAATTTACAAAAAAGGCACAGCTTTTTACCTCCAACAAAACTGAAGGAATGTAAAACCCCTTAACTATAGCAGATTTCATGCATGGCATTAATGTGGGAGTTATGCACATGACATAAGGCAGGAATGAGTTTCAAAGTCTGCTCCTGAATTTCATATCAAGAATTCTGAATGTGAACTGGATCTGGGGCATATCAATGAGTAGACCCCATTCACACACTCTGTTCCATATGTAAACATGGGCAAGGAGGTGGAATGGACTCATCAAAATTTGGTCATCAAATGTATTTATATTAAGCATGGCTCTGATTCCATATCAGGTCTTATATTCCGGATTTCTTTCCATTCCTAGATCCAATGTACTGTATTAGATCCATGACCCATGTTTTCTGTCTCCACTTATAACACAAATTACCTAATTGTGACCTTGCTCCTACAGCGATACCTGAAGAATTTAAACAACTTCACTATTTCTCTCTTGCTGTCTTGTATGGCTATCCTGCTTACCAGAGAAGTTAAATAATCCTCTATTCATCTAAATGCTACTTCTAAGACTGCCTCTTCTACAAGAGCTTAATACAGTGCCTGAGCTGCTACATTGCACATGAACTCAGCCTACAACTAAGCTTAAATACCTGCTACATAAAACACAGTAGATTATTTATAATCTCTACCTTCCTTTCCTTCATTTTCTCCTTTTCATTGATGTCAAAATTTAGAAACCAAGTTCCTTGGTGTATGGGTCATTAAAATTCTATATACTATTTGGTTCTAAAGTAACAAATTGAATGCCAGTATAGTAGTAATACAACATATCAAAAAGTTATTGTAAATGTTTCCAAGAAAATATCCAGCAGTTGGTAATGACTAGGTTTCTGCTCAATTTGATGATAAAAATGAAAAATTGCATTTCCTATCTAACACTTCTTTTTCACATTGTGTCAGATAATTAATATAGTGCTTTGTTGTTGTTAGTTGCGAAGTCGTGTCCAACCCATCGCGACCCCATGGACAATGTTCCTCCAGGCCTTCCTGTCCTCTACCATCTTCTGGAGTCCATTTAAGCTCACGCCTACTGCTTCAGTGACTCCATCCAGCCACCTCATTCTCTGTCGTCCCCTTCTTCTGTTGCCCTCAATCTTTCCCAGCATTAGGCTCTTCTCCAGTGAGTCCTTCCTTCTCATTAGGTGGCCAAAGTACTTGAGTTTCAACTTCAGGATCTGGCCTTCTAAAGAGCAGTCAGGGTTGATCTCCTCTAGGACTGACCGGTTTGATCGCCTTGCAGTCCAAGGGACTCGCAGGAGTCTTCTCCAGCACCATAGTTCAAAGGCCTCAATTCTTTTGCGTTCAGCCTTTCTTATGGTCCAACTTTCACAGCCATACATTGCAACTGGAAAAACCATGGCCTTGACTATACGTACTTTTGTTGGCAGGGTGATGTCTCTGCTTTTTAGTATGCT
>JALGBA010000836.1:0-65000 GCA_023970755.1 Azemiops feae
TTTTTCCCCCCTTCTTTTTTCTTTTACCCTTTTTTGTTTCTTTTTCCTATTTTCTTTTTTCTTATTAATTACTTCTTTTTCTTTTTTCCTTTTTTTTCCTCTTTATTTTTTCTATTTTCTTTTTTTTCCTTTCTTTTTCTTTTTTCTTTTTTCCTATTTTTCTTTTTCTTTATTCCTTTCTTTTTCTTTTTTCTTTCTTCCTTTTTTCTTTTTCTTTTTTCCTTTTTCTTTTTCCTTTCTTTTTCTTTTTTCTTCCTTTTTTTTCTTTTTTCATTTCATTTTCTTTCTCTTTTCCCCCCCTTCTTTTTTCTTTTACCCTTTTCCGTTTCTTTTTCCTTTTTTCTTTTTCCCTTTTCCCTTTTCTTTTTTCTTTTTTCATTTCATTTTCTTTTTTCTTTTTTCTATTTTCCTTTTTCTTTTTTCTTAATTCATTTCATTTTCTTTTTCTTTTCCCCCCTCTTCTTTATTCCTTTTCCCTTTTTAGTTTCTTATTCCTTTTTCCTTTTTCCCTTTTCCCTTTTCTTTTTCTTTTTTCTTTTTACATTTTCTTTTTTCTTTTTCATTTCATTTTTTTTCTTTATTTTTTGGTTTCTTTATATTTTCACTTTTTTCAACCTCAACCCTAATCCCAACCCTAACCCTGACCCTGACCCCGTCTTCGACCCTGACCCCGAACCTGAACCCGACCCCCGACCCTGATCTTTTTTCTTTTTTCATTTTCTTTTTTCTTTTTCTTTTTTCTTTTTCCCTTTTCCCTGTTTTGTTTTCATTTTTCATTTTTCTCTTTTTTGCTCTTTCATATTTTATCTTTCTTCTTTTTTCTTTTTTCCTTTTTCCTTTATTTTTTCTTCTCTTTATATTTTCACTTTTTTCTTTTTTTATTATTAATTTCTTCTTTTTCTTTTTTCTTTTTTCATTTGCTTTTTCTTTTTCTTTTCTTTTTTCCTTTTTCCTTTTTTCCTTTTCCTTTTTTCTTTTCCTTTTCTTTTTTTCTTTCTTTTTTCTATATGTTTTTTCCTTTTCCTTTTTCATTTCATTTTCTTTTCCTTATTACTTTTCTTTTTTCTTTTCCTTTTTTCCTTTCTTTTTCTTCTTTCTTTTTTCTATTTTTTTTCTTTTTTCTTTTTTCATTTCATTTTCTTTTTCTTTTTCCCCCCTTCTTTTTTCTTTTACCCTTTTTTGTTTCTTTTTCCTATTTTCTTTTTTCTTATTAATTACTTCTTTTTCTTTTTTCCTTTTTTTTCCTCTTTATTTTTTCTATTTTCTTTTTTTCTTTTTTTTCCTTTCTTTTTCTTTTTTCTTTTTTCCTATTTTTCTTTTTCTTTATTCCTTTCTTTTTCTTTTTTCTTTCTTCCTTTTTTCTTTTTCTTTTTTCCTTTTTCTTTTTCCTTTCTTTTTCTTTTTTCTTCCTTTTTTTTCTTTTTTCATTTCATTTTCTTTCTCTTTTCCCCCCCTTCTTTTTTCTTTTACCCTTTTCCGTTTCTTTTTCCTTTTTTCTTTTTCCCTTTTCCCTTTTCTTTTTTCTTTTTTCATTTCATTTTCTTTTTTCTTTTTTCTATTTTCCTTTTTCTTTTTTCTTAATTCATTTCATTTTCTTTTTCTTTTTCCCCCTCTTCTTTATTCCTTTTCCCTTTTTAGTTTCTTATTCCTTTTTCCTTTTTCCCTTTTCCCTTTTCTTTTTCTTTTTTCTTTTTACATTTTCTTTTTTCTTTTTCATTTCATTTTTTTTCTTTATTTTTTGGTTTCTTTATATTTTCACTTTTTTCAACCTCAACCCTAATCCCAACCCTAACCCTGACCCTGACCCCGTCTTCCACCCTGACCCCGAACCTGAACCCGACCCCCGACCCTGATCTTTTTTCTTTTTTCATTTTCTTTTTTCTTTTTCTTTTTTCTTTTTCCCTTTTCCCTGTTTTGTTTTCATTTTTCATTTTTCTCTTTTTTGCTCTTTCATATTTTATCTTTCTTCTTTTTTCTTTTTTCCTTTTTCCTTTATTTTTTCTTCTCTTTATATTTTCACTTTTTTCTTTTTTTATTATTAATTTCTTCTTTTTCTTTTTTCTTTTTTCATTTGCTTTTTCTTTTTCTTTTCTTTTTTCCTTTTTCCTTTTTTCCTTTTCCTTTTTTCTTTTCATTTTCTTTTTTTCTTTCTTTTTTCTATATGTTTTTTCCTTTTCCTTTTTCATTTCATTTTCTTTTCCTTATTACTTTTCTTTTTTCTTTTCCTTTTTTCCTTTCTTTTTCTTCTTTCTTTTTTCTATTTTTTTTCTTTTTTCTTTTTTCCTTTCATTTTCTTTTTCTTTTTCCCCCCTCTTCTTTTTTCTTTTTCCCTTTTTCGTTTGTTATTCCTTTTTCCTTTTTCCTTTTTCCTTTTTTTTCCTTTTTCTTTTTTCTTTTTCTTTTTCATTTCATTTTTTTTCTTTATTTTTTGGTTTCTTTATGTTTTCACTTTTTTCAACCTCAACCCTTACCCCCACCCTAACCCTGACCGTGACCCTGTCTTCGACCCGGACCCCGAACCCGACCCCGACCCCCGACCCTGACCCCAACTTTGTCCCCGACCCCGACCTTGACCCCGACCCCAACCTCGATGTTGTCCCCGTCCCACACCCGACCTAACCCCGACCCTGAAAAATGAAACCCCGACCCACTTTGACCCTGACGCTGACCCCATCCCCAACCCCGATCCCGGCCCTAACCCTGACCCAGACCCGACCCCGACCCCGACTTTGACCCCGATCCCGATCCCGACTCTGACCCCAACCCTAACCTTGACCCCGACAAGGAACCCCCACCCCGACTTTGACCCTGACCCCGACCCCATCCCCACACCGCCCCAGCCCTATCCCTGACCCAGACGCCGACCCCGACCCTGACTTTGACACACCGATCCCGACCCCGGCCCCAACCCTAACCTCGACCCCGACAACGAACCCCCATCCCAACTTTGACCCTGACCCAGACCCCATCCCCAACACCGACCCCTGCCCTAACCCTAACCCTGACCCCGACCCTGACCCTGACCCCAACCCTGACTTTGACCCCGATCCCGACGCCATCCCTATCCCCAACCCCGTCCCCGACCCAAACCCCGATCTTTTTCTTTGTTTTCCTTTTTTCTTTTTCCTTTTCCTTTTTTTTTCTTTTCCTATCCCCCCTATTTTTTCTTTCCTTTTTCTTTTTTCCTATTATTATTTTTCTTTTTGCTTTTTCCCTTTTTCTTTTTTTTTCTTTTTTCTTTTTCCTTTTTCCCCTATTTTGTTTTTATTTTTTATTTTTTCCTTTTTCTCTTTTTCGCTCTTTCATATTTTTCCTCTCTTCTTTTTTTCTTTTTTCTTTTTTCCTTTTTTTTATTTTTTCTTCTCTTTATATTTTCACTTTTTTCTTTTTTTATTATTAATTTCTTCTTTTTCTTTTTTCATTTGCTTTTTCTTTGTTTTTTCCCTTTTTTCCCTTTTTTCTTTTTTCTTTTTTCCTTTTCTTTTTTCTTCTTTTTCTTTTTCTTATTCCTTTTTTATTTTTTCCTTTTTTGTATTACTTTTCCTTTTTTCTGTTTTTCATTTTCTTTTTCCTATTTTCTTTTTTCTTATTAATTTCTTTTTCTATTTTCCTTTTTCTTTTTCCTCTTTTTCTTTTTTCTATTTTCATTTTTTTCCTTTCTTTTTCTTTTTTCTATTTTCCTTTTTTCTTTTTCTTTTTTCATTTCATTTTCTTTTTCTTTTTCCCCCCTTCTTTTTTCTTTTACCCTTTTTTGTTTCTTTTTCCTATTTTCTTTTTTCTTATTAATTACTTTTTTCTTTTTTCCTTTTTTTTCCTCTTTATTTTTTCTATTTTCTTTTTTTCTTTTGTCCCTTTCTTTTTCTTTTTTCTTTTTTCCTATTTTTCTTTTTCTTTATTCCTTTCTTTTTCTTTTTTCTTTCTTCCTTTTTTCTTTTTCTTTTTTCATTTTCCCTTTTCCCTTTTCTTTTTTCTTTTTTCCCCTATTTTTTCTTTCCTTTTTCTTTTTTCCTATTATTATTTTTCTTTTTTCTTTTTCTTTTTTCATTTTTCTTTTTTCTTTTTCTTTTTCATTTCATTTTTTTCTTTATTTTTTGGTTTCTTTATATTTTCACTTTTTTCAACCTCAACCCTAATCCCAACCCTAATCCTGACCACGTCTTCCACCCTGACCCCGAACATGAACCCGACCCCCGACCCTGACCCCAACTTCGTCCCCGACCCCAACCTCGACCACCACCCCAACCCCGACTTCGTCCCTGTCCCACACTGCTACCCTAACCCCGACCCCGACAACGAACACTGACCCCAACTTTGACCCTGACCCTGACCCCATCCCCGACCCCAACCCTAACCCAGACCCAGACCCCGACCCTGACTTTGACCCCGATCCCGACCGCAACCCCAACCCCAACCCTAACCTTGACACCGACAACAAACCCCCACCCCGACTTTGACCCTGACCCCGACCCCAGACCCCTGCCTACCCTGATCCCGAACCCGACCCCGACCCTGACCCCCCGAACTTTGACCCCGATCCCGACGCCATCCCCATCCCCAACCCCGACCCCGACCACGAGACCCAAACCCCGATCTTTTTCTTTGTTTTCCTTTTTCCTTTTTTCTATTTTCTTTTTTCTTTTTTCTTTTTTCATTTCATTTTCTTTTTTTTTTCCCTCTTCATTTTTCTTTTTCCCTTTTTCGTTTCTTTTTTTTTTATATATAACAAGTTTTATTGAGTTTTTTAGTTTTACAGCCAAGTGCTTGGGACTCATCGTGGAGATAGGGCACTCCATAAAACAAAATAAGACATACAATCATACATAAACAATTTACACTTTTTTAGATCTTCCCTCTCTATTTTGTCAATCAAAGAAGCAAAAACAAACAAACAATACCAAGCTATCAACAATATTTCCACCCATTTTAAGCTTAATTAACTATTAACATATTCCAACTAACATTCCATACACATATAATGTACGGTTCGAGTATCCATATAGTAAAGACCATATTCCAAATATTCAGTTTGCATTTCTCAATTAAGTATAACTTTACGTTTCCAAACCATTTTGAATTAGCTTAAATTGTTTCTAGTTATTTCCAAACTAAACATATATAAATATATTTTAAAAATGTTTATACTAAACATTTTTATGAATCAATCCATTCTTCAATCAATACATGTAAAGATATCGTTAGTATTTCACCCATTCAGTTTATATTTCTCAATTAAATTCTGTCTCTTATTCTGTCTCACATACATATTTTATAAATGAATAACTTTAGATTTTTAAACCACTTTAGCTTAGTTTAAATTATTTCTAAATTATTTCTAAACTAAACATATATAAGTATATTCCTTTTTTCTAAACATTTTTATAAGTCAATCCATTCTTCAGTCATTGTCTAAAAATATCCTTAGTATTTCACCAATCTCAATACAACTCTTAATTTGCGCATTTCCAGTTTCCATAATTACCCTTCCAGACCATAATCAAATCCATAATTCAAATCAATATTAGTCAGACTAAAATCCTAAACCTTAAAAATCTCAAAAATATTAGCTCACTTGAAGTCTTTAAAAACCATTTTACCCATCAATTTTAACATTCATTTTAAACCTAATTCTAGCTTTCTTTTTATGCCAAGCAGGTTTCCACAATACAGCTTTCAGCTCCTCCCATCTTGATATTTGGTTATGCACATTTTCCCACAGTTGCGTCTGGTCATCGTCTTCTTCTCTTTTTTCCAATATTGTCTGCACTATATACTCAGTCTTAGCCAGTGTGGTGATTACTCGTTGTTTATATGTACTATCAGGATTTTTAATGTCTCGTGTTAGAGAGTCCATTTCTGTTGTTTCATCTATAGATATTTCACTTAAATTCTGCTTTCAGTCCTCAGAAATCTCAATCCTTTGTGTATAAGGTGTAACATCTTCCTCTTTTTCCCTTTTTCGTTTCTTTTTCCTTTTTCCTTTTTCCCTTTTCCCTTTTCTTTTTCTTTTTTCTTTTTCTTTTTCATTTCATTTTTTTTCTTTATTTTTTGGTTTCTTTATATTTTCACTTTTTTGAACCACAACCCTAAACCCAACCCTAACTCTGACCCTGACGCCATCTTCGACCCTGACCCCGACCCCATCCCCAACCCCGACCCCGGCCCTATCCCTGACCCAGACCCCCGACCCTGACTTTGACCCCGACCCCAACCCTAACCTCGACCCCGACAATGAACCCCACCCCGACTTTGACACTGACCCTGACCCCATCCCCAACCCCGACCCCTGCCCTAACCCTGACCCCGACCCTGACCCCAACCCTGACTTTGACCCCGATCCCGACGCCATCCCCAACCCCGACACCGACACCGACCCCGACCCAAACCCCGATCTTTTTCTTTATTTTCCTTTTTTCTTTTTCCTTTTTTCCCTTTTTCCCTTTTTTCTTTTTCTTTTTTCCTTTTCTTTTTTCTTCTTTTTCTTTTTCTTATTCCTTTTTTATTTTTTCTATTTTCCTTTTTTTTCTTTTTTCCTTTTTTGTATTACTTTTCCTTTTTTCTGTTTTTCATTTTCTTTTTCCTATTTTCTTTTTTCTTATTAATTTCTTTTTCTTTTTCCCTTTTTCCTTTTCCTCTCTTTTTCTTTTTTCTCTTTTCCTTTTTTCTTTTTCTTTTTTCATTTCATTTTCTTTTTCTTTTTCCCCCCTTCTTTTTTCTTTTACCCTTTTTCGTTTCTTTTTCCTTTTTTCTTTTTCCCTTTCCCCTTTTCTTTTTTCTTTTCCTTTCCCCCCGTTTTTTCTTTCCTTTTTCTTTTTTCCTATTATTTTTCTTTTTTCTTTTTCCCTTTTTCTTTTTTTTTCTTTTTTTTCCCTTTTCTCCCTTTTCCTTTTTTTCCTATTATTTTTTTCTTTTTTTTCCGATTATCCTCCTTTTCTTTTTCTTTTTCCCTTTTTAATTTACCTTTCCCATTTCCTTTTTTCTTTCCTTTTCTTTTCCCTTTTTCCTTTTTTCCGTTTTGTTTTCATTTTTCCTTTTTCTCTTTTTCGCTCTTTCATATTTTTCCTTTCTTCTTTTTTTCTTTTTTCTTTTTTCTTTCTTTTTTCTTCTCTTTATATTTTCACTTTTTTCTTTTTTATTATTAATTTCTTCTTTTTCTTTTTTTCTTTTTTCATTTGCTTTTTCTTTGTTTTCCACAACCCCGACCCTGACCCCGGCTTTAACCCTGACCCAGACCCCGACCCTAACCTTGACCCCGACAACGAACCCCCACCCCTACTTTGACCCTGACCCCGACCCCATCCCCAACACCGACCCCGACCCCGACCCCAACACTGACTTTGATGCCGATCCCAACGCCATCCCCATCCCCAACCCCGAGCCCAATCCTAACCCCGAGCCCAACCCCATCCCCGACACCGAAATTGATCCCAACACCGACCCCGACCCAAACCCTGACCTTTTTCTTTGTTTCACTTTTTCCTTTTTCTTTTTTCCTTTTCTTTTTTCTTATTAATTTCTTCTTTTTCTTTTTTCCTTTTTCTTTTTCCCCTTATTTTTTCTTTCCTTTTTCTTTTTTCCTATTATTATTTTTCTTTTTTCTTTTCCCTTTTTCTTTTTTTCTTTTTTTCTTTTTTCTTTTCCCCCCGATTATCCTCCTTTTCTTTTTCCTTTTTCCTTTTCTTTTTCTTTTTCTTTTTTCCTTTTTTCTTTTTTCTTTTCCTTTTTTCTTTTCTTTTTCTTTTTTCTTTTTTCTTTTTTCATTTCATTTTCTTTTTCTTTTTTCCCCCTTCTTTTTTCTTTTCCTTTTTTCCTTTCTTTTTCTTTTTTCTTTTTTCTATTTTTCTTTTGTTTTTTCCTTTCATTTTCTTTTTCTTTTTTCCCCCTCTTCTTTTTTCTTTTTCCCTTTTTCGTTTGTTATTCCTTTTTCCTTTTTCTTTTTCTTTTTTCATTTTCTTTTTTCTTTTTCTTTTTCATTTCATTTTTTTTCTTTATTTTTTGGTTTCTTTATATTTTCACTTTTTTCAACCTCAACCCTAACCCCGACCCTAACCCTGACCCTGACCCCGTCTTCGACCCTGACCCCGAACCCGACCCCCGACCCTGACCCCAACTTCGTCCCTGACCCCCTCGACCCCGACCCCAACCTCAACTTCGTCTCCGTCCCACACCCCGACCCTAACCCGACCCCGACAACGAACCCCGACCCAACTTTGACCCTGACGCTGACCCCATCCCCAACCCCGACCCCGCCCTATCCCTGACCCAGACCCCGACCCCGACCCTAACTTCGACCCCGACAACGAACCCCCACCCAAACTTTGACCCTGACCCAGACCTCATCCCCAACCCCGACCCCTGCCGTAATCCTGACCCTGACCCCGACCCCGACCCTGACCCTGACCCCAACCCTGACTTTGACCCTGATCCCGACGCCATCCCCATCCCCAACCTCGTCCCCGACCCAAACCCCGATCTTTTTCTTTGTTTTCCTTTTTTCTTTTTTCCCTTTTTCCCTTTTTTCTTTTTCTTTTTTCCTTTTTTTTCTTCTTTTTCCTTTCTTTTTCTTTTTTCTTTTTTCTATTTTCCTTTTTTGCTCTTTTTACCTTTTTTGTACTACTTTTCCTTTTTTCTGTTTTTCATTTTCTTTTTCTTATTTTCTTTTTTCTTATTAATTTCTTCTTTTTCTTTTTTCCTTTTTCTTTTTCCTCTCTTTTTCTTTTTTCTCTTTTCTTTTTTTCCTTTCTTTTTTCTATTTTCCTTTTTTCTTTTTCTTTTTCTTTTTTCATTTCCTTTTCTTTTTTTCTTTCTTTCTTTTCTTTTTTGTATTTCTTTTTTCCTTTTCCTTTTTCATTTAATTTTCTTTTCCTTATTATTTTCCTTTTTTTCTTTTCCTTTTTTCCTTTCTTTTTCTTTTTTCTATTTTCCTTTTTCTTTTTCTTTTTTCATTTTCTTTTAATTTCATTTTTTTGTTTATTTTTTTGTTTCTTTATATTTTCACTTTTTTCAACCTCAACCCTAACCCCAACCCTAACCCTGACCCTGACCCTGACACCGTCTTCCACCCTGACCCCGAACCCGAACCCCACCCCCGACTCTGACCCCATCTTCGTCCCCGACCCCGACGTCGAACCCGAACCCCAACCCCGACTTCGTCCCCGTCCCACACCTCGAGCCTAATCCCAAGCCCGACAACGAACCCCGACCCTAACTTTGACCCTGACCCTGACCCCATCCCCATCCCCAACCCCGACCCCGGCTTTAACCCTGACCCAGACCCCGACCCTAACCTTGACCCCGACAATGAACCCCCACCCCTACTTTGACCATGACCCCGACCCCATCCCCAACCCCGACCCCTGCCCAAACCCTGACCCCGACCCCGACCCCGACCCCAACACTGACTTTGACCCCGATCCCAATGCCATCCCCATCCCCAACCCCGAGCCCAATCCTAACCCCGAGCCCAACCCCATCCCTGACACCGAAATTGATCCTAACACCGACCCCGACCCAAACCCCAACCTTTTTGTTTGTTTTCCTTTTTTCTTTTTCCCTTTTTCCCTTTTTTCTTTTTCTTTTTCCCCCCTTCTTTTTTCTTTTACCCTTTTTCGTTTCTTTTTCCTTTTTTCTTTTTCCCTTTCCCCTTTTCTTTTTTCTTTTGTCATTTCCTTTTCCCCCGTATTTTTTCTTTCCTTTTCCTTTTTTCCTATTATTATTTTCCTTTTTTCTTTTTCCCTTCTTTTTTTCTTTTTTCTTTTTCCTTTTTCTTTGTTCCTTTTTACTTTTTCCCATTTTCCTTTTTTTTCCTATTATTTTTTTCTTTTTTTCCCCGATTATCCTCCTTTTCTTTTTCTTTTTCCCTTTTTAATTTACCTTTCCTTTTTCCTTTTTTCTTTCCTTTTACTTTTTCCTTTTTTTTTCTTTTTACATTTGCTTTTTCTTTTTCTTTTCTTTTTTTAATTTTTCCTTTTTTCCTTTTTCTCTTTTTCGCTCTTTCATATTTTTCGTTTCTTCTTTTTTCTTTTTTCATTTTTCCTTTTTTCTTTATTTTTCCTTCTCTTTATCTTTTCACTTTTTTCTTTTTTTATTATTAATTTCTTCTTTTTCTTTTTTTTCTTTTTTCATTTGCTTTTTCTTTTTCTTTTCTTTTTTGTTTTTTCCTTTTTCCTTTTTTTCTTTTTTTTTTCCTTTCTTTCTTTCTTTTTTTACTTTTTCCTTTATTTTTTCTTTTTTTATATTTTCACTTTTTCCTTTTTTATTTCTTCTTTTATTTTCTTTTTATTTCTTCTTTTTCTTTTTCCATTTTCTTTTCCTTTTTCCTTTTTCCTTTTTCCCTTTTCCCTTTTTCTTTTTTCCTTTCTTTTTCCTTTTTTTCTTTTTTCTTTTTCCTTTTTCTTTTCTTTTTTCTTTTCTTTATATTTTCACTTTTTACTTTTTTCTCTTATTAATTTCTTTTTCTTTTTTCCTTTTTCTTTTTTCCCTTATTTTTTCTTTCCTTTTTCTTTTTTCCTATTATTATTTTTCTTTTTTCTTTTTCCCTTTTTCTTTTTTTCTTTTTTCTTTTCCTTTTTCCTTTTTCCTTTTTCCCTTTTTTCCCTTGTTTTTCTTTTTTCTTTTTCCCTTTTCCTTTCCCTTTTTGTTTTTGTTTCCCCTATTCTTCTTTTCCTTTTTCACTTTTTCATTTTCTTTTTCCTTGTTTTTCTTTTTTTCTCATTAATTTCTTTTTTCCTTTTCCTTTTTCCTTTTTTATTTTTTCTAATTTCCTTTTTTCTTTTCCTTTTTTCCTTTTTTCTATTACTTTTCATTTTTTCTATTACTTTTCCTTTTTTCTGTTTTTCATTTTCTTTTTTCTTATTAATTTCTTCTTTTTCTTTTTCCTTTCTTTTTATTTTTTCTATTTTTCTTTTTTTCTTTTTTCTTTTTCTTTTTTTCTTTCATTTTCTTTTTCTTTTTTCCTCTGCTTTTTCTTTTTTCTATTTCTTTTTTCTTTTTTTCTTTTCATTTCATTTCATTTTCTTTTTCTTTTTTCCCCCTTTTCTGTTTTTGTTTTTCCTTTTTTTCTGTTTCCCTTTTTCCTTTTTCCTATTCTTTTTCCCCGACCCCGACCCCAACCCTGACTTTGACCCCGATCCCGACGCCATCCCCATCCCCAACCCCGACCACGACCACGACCCAAACCCCGATCTTTTTCTTTGTTTTCCTTTTTTCTTTTTCTTTTTTCCTTTTTTCTTTTTTCTATTTTCCTTTTTTTATTTTTTCCTTTTTTGTATTACTTTTCCTTTTTTCTGTTTTTCATTTTCTTTTTCCTATTTTCTTTTTTCTTAATTTCTTCTTTTTCTTTTTTCCTTTTTCCTTTTTCTTTTTTCCCTTTTCCCCTTTTTTCTTTTTCTTTTTTCCTTTTCTTTTTTCTTCTTTTTCTTTTTCTTTTTCTTATTCCTTTTTTCTTTTTTCTATTTTCCTTTTTTCCTTTTTGTATTACTTTTCCTTTTTTCTGTTTTTCATTTTCTTTTTCCTATTTTCTTTTTTCTTATTAATTTCTTCTTTTTCTTTTTTCCTTTTTCCTTTTCCTCTCTTTTTCTTTTTTCTCTTTTCCTTTTTTCTTTTTCTTTTTTCATTTCATTTTCTTTTTCTTTCCCCCCCCTTCTTTTTTCTTTTACCCTTTTCCGTTTCTTTTTCCTTTTTCCTTTTTCCCTTTTCTTTTTTCTTTTCCGCCCTATTTTTTCTTTCCTTTTTTTCCCTATTATTATTTCTCTTTTTCCTTTTTCTTTTTTCCTTTTCTTTTTTCTTCTTTTTCTTTTTCTTATTCCTTTTTTCTTTTTTCTATTTTCCTTTTTTTTCTTTTTTCCTTTTTTGTATTACTTTTCCTTTTTTCTTTTGACACCGTCTTCCACCCTGACCCCGAACCCGAACCCCGACCCTGACCCCAACTTCGTCCCCGACCCCGACCTCGACCCCGACCCCAACCCCGACTTCGTCCCCGTCCCACACCTCGAGTCTAAGCCCAAGCCCGACAACGAACCCCGACCCCAACTTTGACCCTGACCCTGACCCCATCCCCAACCCCGACGCCGGCCTTAACCCTGACCCCGACCCCATCCCCAACCCGAACACTGACTTTGACCCCGATCCCGACCCCATCCCCATCCCCAACCCCGAGCCCAATCCTAACCCCGAGCCCAACCCCAACCCCTACACCGAAATTGATCCCAACACTGACCCCAACCCAAACCCTGACCTTTTTCTTTGTTTTCCTTTTTTCTTTTTTCTTTTTTTCCCTTTTTCCCTTTTCTTTTTCTTTTTTCCTTTTCTTTTTTCTTATTAATTTCTTCTTTTTCTTTTTTCCTTTTTCTTTTTCCCCTTATTTTTTCTTTCCTTTTTCTTTTTTCCTATTATTATTTTTCTTTTTTCTTTTTCCCTTTTTCTTTTTTTCTTTTTTCCTTTTTCTTTTCCTTTTTTCTTTTTCCTTTTCCCCCTTTTTCCCTTTTCCCTTTTTCCTTTTTCCTTTCTTTTTCCTTTTTTCCTTTTTTCCTTTTTCTTTTCTTTTTTCTTTTCTTTATATTTTCACTTTTTACTTTTTTCTCTTAATTTCTTCTTTTTCTTTTTTCCTTTCTTTTTTTTCTATTTTCCTTTTTTCATTTCCTTTTTTCATTTCATTTTCTTTTTCTTTTTCCTTTTCCCCCTTTTTTCCCTTTTTCCCCTTGTATTTCTTTTTTCTTTTTCCCTTTTCCTTTCCCTTTTTGTTTTTGTTTCCCCTATTCTTCTTTTCCTCTTTTTCACTTTTTCATTTTCTTTTTCCTTGTTTTTCTTTTTTTCTCATTAATTTCTTTTTTCCTTTTTTATTTTTTCTAATTTCCTTTTTTCTTTTTTCTTTTCCTTTTTTCCTTTTTTCTATTACTTTTCCTTTTTTCTATTACTTTTCCTTTTTTCTGTTTTTCATTTTCTTTTTTCTTATTAATTTCTTCTTTTTCTTTTTCCTTTTTTCCCTTTTTCCCTTTTTTCTTTTTCTTTTTTCCTTTTCTTTTTTCTTCTTTTTCTTTTTCTTATTCCTTTTTTATTTTTTCTATTTTCCTTTTTTTTCTTTTTTCCTTTTTTGTATTACTTTTCCTTTTTTCTGTTTTTCATTTTCTTTTTCCTATTTTCTTTTTTCTTATTAATTTCTTTTTCTTTTTCCCTTTTTCCTTTTCCTCTCTTTTTCTTTTTTCTCTTTTCCTTTTTTCTTTTTCTTTTTTCATTTCATTTTCTTTTTCTTTTTCCCCCCTTCTTTTTTCTTTTACCCTTTTTCGTTTCTTTTTCCTTTTTTCTTTTTCCCTTTCCCCTTTTCTTTTTTCTTTTCCTTTCCCCCCGTTTTTTCTTTCCTTTTTCTTTTTTCCTATTATTTTTCTTTTTTCTTTTTCCCTTTTTCTTTTTTTTTCTTTTTTTTCCCTTTTCTCCCTTTTCCTTTTTTTCCTATTATTTTTTTCTTTTTTTTCCGATTATCCTCCTTTTCTTTTTCTTTTTCCCTTTTTAATTTACCTTTCCCATTTCCTTTTTTCTTTCCTTTTCTTTTCCCTTTTTCCTTTTTTCCGTTTTGTTTTCATTTTTCCTTTTTCTCTTTTTCGCTCTTTCATATTTTTCCTTTCTTCTTTTTTTCTTTTTTCTTTTTTCTTTCTTTTTTCTTCTCTTTATATTTTCACTTTTTTCTTTTTTATTATTAATTTCTTCTTTTTCTTTTTTTCTTTTTTCATTTGCTTTTTCTTTGTTTTCCACAACCCCGACCCTGACCCCGGCTTTAACCCTGACCCAGACCCCGACCCTAACCTTGACCCCGACAACGAACCCCCACCCCTACTTTGACCCTGACCCCGACCCCATCCCCAACACCGACCCCGACCCCGACCCCAACACTGACTTTGATGCCGATCCCAACGCCATCCCCATCCCCAACCCCGAGCCCAATCCTAACCCCGAGCCCAACCCCATCCCCGACACCGAAATTGATCCCAACACCGACCCCGACCCAAACCCTGACCTTTTTCTTTGTTTCACTTTTTCCTTTTTCTTTTTTCCTTTTCTTTTTTCTTATTAATTTCTTCTTTTTCTTTTTTCCTTTTTCTTTTTCCCCTTATTTTTTCTTTCCTTTTTCTTTTTTCCTATTATTATTTTTCTTTTTTCTTTTTTCTTTTCCCTTTTTCTTTTTTTCTTTTTTTCTTTTTTCTTTTCCCCCCGATTATCCTCCTTTTCTTTTTCCTTTTTCCTTTTCTTTTTCTTTTTCTTTTTTCTTTTTTTCTTTTTTCTTTTCTTTTTTCTTTTCATTTTCTTTTTTCTTTCTTTTTTTTTTCTTTTTCTTTTTCGTTTCATTTTCTTTTCCTTATTACTTTCCTTTTTTTCTTTTCCTTTTTTCTTTTCTTTTTCTTTTTTCTTTTTTCATTTCATTTTCTTTTTCTTTTTTCCCCCTTCTTTTTTCTTTTTCTTTTTCTTTTCTTTTTCATTTTTCTTTTTCCCTTTTCCCTTGTTTTGTTTTCATTTTTCCTTTTTTCCTTTTTCTCTTTTTTGCTCTTTCATATTTTATCTTTCTTTTTTCTTTTTTCATTTTTTCTTTATTTTTTCTTCTCTATATTTTTACTTTTTTCTTTTTTTATTATTAATTTCTTCTTTTTCTTTTTTCTTTTTTCATTTGCTTTTTTTTCTTTTCTTTTTTCCTTTTTTCTTTTTTCTATTTCTTTTTTCCTTTTTCCTTTTTCTTTTTTATTTCATTTTCTTTTCCTTATTACTTTCCTTTTTTTCTTTTCCTTTTTTCCTTTCTTTTTCTTTTTTCTTTTTTCTATTTTTCTTTTGTTTTTTCCTTTCATTTTCTTTTTCTTTTTTCCCCCTCTTCTTTTTTCTTTTTCCCTTTTTCGTTTGTTATTCCTTTTTCCTTTTTCTTTTTCTTTTTTCATTTTCTTTTTTCTTTTTCTTTTTCATTTCATTTTTTTTCTTTATTTTTTGGTTTCTTTATATTTTCACTTTTTTCAACCTCAACCCTAACCCCGACCCTAACCCTGACCCTGACCCCGTCTTCGACCCTGACCCCGAACCCGACCCCCGACCCTGACCCCAACTTCGTCCCTGACCCCCTCGACCCCGACCCCAACCTCAACTTCGTCTCCGTCCCACACCCCGACCCACCCGACCCCACAACGACCCCGACCCCAACTTTGACCCTGCCGCTGACCCATCCCCACCCCGACCCCAGCCGCTATCCCTGACCCAGACCCCGACCCCGACCCTAACTTCGACCCCGACAACGAACCCCCACCCAAACTTTGACCCTGACCCAGACCTCATCCCCAACCCCGACCCCTGCCGTAATCCTGACCCTGACCCCGACCCCGACCCTGACCCTGACCCCAACCCTGACTTTGACCCTGATCCCGACGCCATCCCCATCCCCAACCTCGTCCCCGACCCAAACCCCGATCTTTTTCTTTGTTTTCCTTTTTTCTTTTTTCCCTTTTTCCCTTTTTTCTTTTTCTTTTTTCCTTTTTTTTCTTCTTTTTCCTTTCTTTTTCTTTTTTCTTTTTTCTATTTTCCTTTTTTGCTCTTTTTACCTTTTTTGTACTACTTTTCCTTTTTTCTGTTTTTCATTTTCTTTTTCTTATTTTCTTTTTTCTTATTAATTTCTTCTTTTTCTTTTTTCCTTTTTCTTTTTCCTCTCTTTTTCTTTTTTCTCTTTTCTTTTTTTCCTTTCTTTTTTCTATTTTCCTTTTTTCTTTTTCTTTTTCTTTTTTCATTTCCTTTTCTTTTTTTCTTTCTTTCTTTTCTTTTTTGTATTTCTTTTTTCCTTTTCCTTTTTCATTTAATTTTCTTTTCCTTATTATTTTCCTTTTTTTCTTTTCCTTTTTTCCTTTCTTTTTCTTTTTTCTATTTTCCTTTTTCTTTTTCTTTTTTCATTTTCTTTTAATTTCATTTTTTTGTTTATTTTTTTGTTTCTTTATATTTTCACTTTTTTCAACCTCAACCCTAACCCCAACCCTAACCCTGACCCTGACCCTGACACCGTCTTCCACCCTGACCCCGAACCCGAACCCCACCCCCGACTCTGACCCCATCTTCGTCCCCGACCCCGACGTCGAACCCGAACCCCAACCCCGACTTCGTCCCCGTCCCACACCTCGAGCCTAATCCCAAGCCCGACAACGAACCCCGACCCTAACTTTGACCCTGACCCTGACCCCATCCCCATCCCCAACCCCGACCCCGGCTTTAACCCTGACCCAGACCCCGACCCTAACCTTGACCCCGACAATGAACCCCCACCCCTACTTTGAACCCTGACCCCGACCCCATCCCCAACCCCGACCCCTGCCCAAACCCTGACCCCGACCCCGACCCCGACCCCAACACTGACTTTGACCCCGATCCCAATGCCATCCCCATCCCCAACCCCGAGCCCAATCCTAACCCCGAGCCCAACCCCATCCCTGACACCGAAATTGATCCTAACACCGACCCCGACCCAAACCCCAACCTTTTTGTTTGTTTTCCTTTTTTCTTTTTCCCTTTTTCCCTTTTTTCTTTTTCTTTTTCCCCCCTTCTTTTTTCTTTTACCCTTTTTCGTTTCTTTTTCCTTTTTTCTTTTTCCCTTTCCCCTTTTCTTTTTTCTTTTGTCATTTCCTTTTCCCCCGTATTTTTTCTTTCCTTTTCCTTTTTTCCTATTATTATTTTCCTTTTTTCTTTTTCCCTTCTTTTTTTCTTTTTTCTTTTTCCTTTTTCTTTGTTCCTTTTTACTTTTTCCCATTTTCCTTTTTTTTCCTATTATTTTTTTCTTTTTTTCCCCGATTATCCTCCTTTTCTTTTTCTTTTTCCCTTTTTAATTTACCTTTCCTTTTTCCTTTTTTCTTTCCTTTTACTTTTTCCTTTTTTTTTCTTTTTACATTTTCTTTTTCTTTTTCTTTTCTTTTTTTAATTTTTCCTTTTTTCCTTTTTCTCTTTTTCGCTCTTTCATATTTTTCTTTCTTCTTTTTTTCTTTTTTTCATTTTTTCCTTTTTTCATTTATTTTCCTTCTCTTTATCTGTTCACTTTTTCTTTTTTTATTATTTAATTTCTTCTTTTCTTTTTTTCTTTTTTCATTTGCTTTTTCTTTTTCTTTTTCTTTTTTGTTTTTTTCCTTTTTTTCCTTTTTTTCTTTGTTTTTTCTTTCTTTCTTTCTTTTTTACTTTTTCCTTATTTTTCTTTTTTTTATTTTCACTTTTTCCTTTTTTATTTCTTCTTTTATTTTCTTCTTTTATTTCTTCTTTTTCTTTTTCCATTTTCTTTTCCTTTTTCCTTTTTCCTTTTTCCCTTTTCCCTTTTTCTTTTTTCCTTTCTTTTTCCTTTTTTTCTTTTTTCTTTTTCCTTTTTCTTTTCTTTTTTCTTTTCTTTATATTTTCACTTTTTACTTTTTTCTCTTATTAATTTCTTTTTCTTTTTTCCTTTTTCTTTTTTCCCTTATTTTTTCTTTCCTTTTTCTTTTTTCCTATTATTATTTTTCTTTTTTCTTTTTCCCTTTTTCTTTTTTTCTTTTTTCTTTTCCTTTTTCCTTTTTCCTTTTTCCCTTTTTTCCCTTGTTTTTCTTTTTTCTTTTTCCCTTTTCCTTTCCCTTTTTGTTTTTGTTTCCCCTATTCTTCTTTTCCTTTTTCACTTTTTCATTTTCTTTTTCCTTGTTTTTCTTTTTTTCTCATTAATTTCTTTTTTCCTTTTCCTTTTTCCTTTTTTATTTTTTCTAATTTCCTTTTTTCTTTTCCTTTTTTCCTTTTTTCTATTACTTTTCATTTTTTCTATTACTTTTCCTTTTTTCTGTTTTTCATTTTCTTTTTTCTTATTAATTTCTTCTTTTTCTTTTTCCTTTCTTTTTATTTTTTCTATTTTTCTTTTTTTCTTTTTTCTTTTTCTTTTTTTCTTTCATTTTCTTTTTCTTTTTTCCTCTGCTTTTTCTTTTTTCTATTTCTTTTTTCTTTTTTTCTTTTCATTTCATTTCATTTTCTTTTTCTTTTTTCCCCCTTTTCTGTTTTTGTTTTTCCTTTTTTTCTGTTTCCCTTTTTCCTTTTTCCTATTCTTTTTCCCCGACCCCGACCCCAACCCTGACTTTGACCCCGATCCCGACGCCATCCCCATCCCCAACCCCGACCACGACCACGACCCAAACCCCGATCTTTTTCTTTGTTTTCCTTTTTTCTTTTTCTTTTTTCCTTTTTTCTTTTTTCTATTTTCCTTTTTTTATTTTTTCCTTTTTTGTATTACTTTTCCTTTTTTCTGTTTTTCATTTTCTTTTTCCTATTTTCTTTTTTCTTAATTTCTTCTTTTTCTTTTTTCCTTTTTCCTTTTTCTTTTTTCCCTTTTCCCCTTTTTTCTTTTTCTTTTTTCCTTTTCTTTTTTCTTCTTTTTCTTTTTCTTTTTCTTATTCCTTTTTTCTTTTTTCTATTTTCCTTTTTTCCTTTTTGTATTACTTTTCCTTTTTTCTGTTTTTCATTTTCTTTTTCCTATTTTCTTTTTTCTTATTAATTTCTTCTTTTTCTTTTTTCCTTTTTCCTTTTCCTCTCTTTTTCTTTTTTCTCTTTTTCTTTTTTCTTTTTCTTTTTTCATTTCATTTTCTTTTTCTTTCCCCCCCCTTCTTTTTTCTTTTACCCTTTTCCGTTTCTTTTTCCTTTTTCCTTTTTCCCTTTTCTTTTTTCTTTTCCGCCCTATTTTTTCTTTCCTTTTTTTCCCTATTATTATTTCTCTTTTTCCTTTTTCTTTTTTCCTTTTCTTTTTTCTTCTTTCTTTTTCTTATTCCTTTTTTCTTTTTTCTATTTTCCTTTTTTTTCTTTTTTCCTTTTTTGTATTACTTTTCCTTTTTTCTTTTGACACCGTCTTCCACCCTGACCCCGAACCCGAACCCGACCCCCGACCCTGACCCCAACTTCGTCCCCGACCCCGACCTCGACCCCGACCCCAACCCCGACTTCGTCCCCGTCCCACACCTCGAGTCTAAGCCCAAGCCCGACAACGAACCCCGACCCCAACTTTGACCCTGACCCTGACCCCATCCCCAACCCCGACGCCGGCCTTAACCCTGACCCCGACCCCATCCCCAACCCGAACACTGACTTTGACCCCGATCCCGACCCCATCCCCATCCCCAACCCCGAGCCCAATCCTAACCCCGAGCCCAACCCCAACCCCTACACCGAAATTGATCCCAACACTGACCCCAACCCAAACCCTGACCTTTTTCTTTGTTTTCCTTTTTTCTTTTTTCTTTTTTTCCCTTTTTCCCTTTTCTTTTTCTTTTTTCCTTTTCTTTTTTCTTATTAATTTCTTCTTTTTCTTTTTTCCTTTTTCTTTTTCCCCTTATTTTTTCTTTCCTTTTTCTTTTTTCCTATTATTATTTTTCTTTTTTCTTTTTCCCTTTTTCTTTTTTTCTTTTTTCCTTTTTCTTTTCCTTTTTTCTTTTTCCTTTTCCCCCTTTTTCCCTTTTCCCTTTTTCCTTTTTCCTTTCTTTTTCCTTTTTTCCTTTTTTCCTTTTTCTTTTCTTTTTTCTTTTCTTTATATTTTCACTTTTTACTTTTTTCTCTTAATTTCTTCTTTTTCTTTTTTCCTTTCTTTTTTTTCTATTTTCCTTTTTTCATTTCCTTTTTTCATTTCATTTTCTTTTTCTTTTTCCTTTTCCCCCTTTTTTCCCTTTTTCCCCTTGTATTTCTTTTTTCTTTTTCCCTTTTCCTTTCCCTTTTTGTTTTTGTTTCCCCTATTCTTCTTTTCCTCTTTTTCACTTTTTCATTTTCTTTTTCCTTGTTTTTCTTTTTTTCTCATTAATTTCTTTTTTCCTTTTTTATTTTTTCTAATTTCCTTTTTTCTTTTTTCTTTTCCTTTTTTCCTTTTTTCTATTACTTTTCCTTTTTTCTATTACTTTTCCTTTTTTCTGTTTTTCATTTTCTTTTTTCTTATTAATTTCTTCTTTTTCTTTTTCCTTTCTTTTTATTTTTTCTATTTTTCTTTTTTTCTTTTTTCTTTTTCTTTTTTTCTTTCATTTTCTTTTTCCCTCTTTTCTTTTTTCATTTGCTTTTTCTTTTTTCTATTTCTTTTTTCTTTTTTTCTTTTTCTTTTTTCATTTCATTTCATTTTCTTTTTCTTTTTCCCCCCTTTTCTGTTTTTGTTTTTCCTTTTTTTTCTGTTTCCCTTTTTCCTTTTTCCTATTCTTTTTCCCCGACCCCGACCCCGACCCCAACCCTGACTTTGACCCCGATCCCGACGCCATCCCCATCCCCAACCACGACCACGACCCAAACCCCGATCTTTTTCTTTGTTTTCCTTTTTTCTTTTTCTTTTTTCCTTTTTTATTTTTTCTATTTTCCTTTTTTTATTTTTTCCTTTTTTGTATTACTTTTCCTTTTTTGTGTTTTTCATTTTCTTTTCCTTATTTTCTTTTTTCTTATTAATTTCTTCTTTTTCTTTTTTCCTTTTTCTTTTTTCTTTTTTCCCTTTTCCCCTTTTTTCTTTTTCTTTTTTCCTTTTCTTTTTTCTTCTTTTTCTTTTTCTTTTTCTTATTCCTTTTTTCTTTTTTCTATTTTCCTTTTTTTTCTTTTTTCCTTTTTTGTATTACTTTTCCTTTTTCTTTTCCTTTTTCTTTTTCTTCTTATTTTCTTTTTTCTTATTAATTTCTTCTTTTTCTTTTTTCCTTTTTCTTTTTCCTCTCTTTTTATTTTTTCTATTTTTGTTTTTTTCTTTTTTTTCTTTCTTTTTCTTTTTCTTTTTTCTATTTTCCTTTTTTCTTTTTCTTTTTTCATTTCCTTTTCCCCCCTATTTCCTTTTTCTTTTTTCCTATTATTTTTCTTTTTCCCTTTTTCTTTTTCTTTTTTTTCTTTTTTCTTTTTTCTTTTTTTTTCCTTTTTCCTTTTTTCCATTTTCCTTTTTTACCCTATTATTTCTTTTCTTTTTTCTATTTCTTTTTCCCTTTTTCTTTTTCATTTCATTTTCTTTTCCTTATTATTTTCCTTTTTTCTTTTCCTTTTTTCCTTTCTTTTTCTTTTTTCTTTTTTCTATTTTCCTTTTTCTTTTTCCTTTTTCTTTTTTCATTTTCTTTTTTCTTTTTCTTTTTCTTTTCATTTTTTTCTTTATTTTTTGGTTTCTTTACCTTTTTTGGTTTCTTTACCTTTTTTGTATTACTTTTCCTTTTTTCTGTTTTTCATTTTCTTTTTCCTATTTTCTTTTTTCTTATTAATTTCTTCTTTTTCTTTTTTCCTTTTTCTTTTTCCTCTCTTTTTCTTTTTTCTATTTTCTTTTTTTCTTTTTCCTCTCTTTTTCTTTTTTCTATTTTCTTTTTTCATTTCTTTTTCTTTTTCCCCCCTTTTTTCTTTTATCCTTTTTCCCTTTCCCCTTTTCTTTTTCATTTTTCTTATCCTTTCCCCCCCTATTTTTTCTTTCCCTTTTCTTTTTTCCTATTATTATTTTTCTTTTTGCTTTTTCCCTTTTTCTTTTTTTCCCTTTTCTTTTTTCTTTTTTCCTTTTCCTTTTTCATTTCATTTTCTTTTCCTAATTACTTTCCTTTTTTCTTTTCCTTTTTTCCTTTCTTTTTCTTTTTTCTTTTTTTCTTTTCTTTTTCTTTTTTCTATTTTCCCTTTTTTGTTTCTTTTTCCTTTTTTCTTTTTCCCTTTCCCCTTTTCTTTTTTCTTTTCCTTTTCCCCCCTATTTTTTCTTTCCTTTTTCTTTTTCCTTATTTTTTTTCCCTTTTTCTTTTTTTTTCTTTTTTCTTTTTCTTTTTTCCTTTTTCCTTTTTTCCATTTTCCTTTTTTTTCCCTATTATTTTTTTCTTTTTTTTCGATTATCCTCCTTTTCTTTTTCTTTTTTCCTTTTTAATTTACCTTTCCTTTTTCCTTTTCTTTTTCTTTTCCCTTTTTCCCTTTTTCTCTTTTTCGCTCTTTCATATTTTTCCTTTCTTCTTTTTTCTTTTTTCCTTTTTTTTTCTTTTTTCTTCTCTTTATATTTTCACTTTTTTCTTTTTTATTATTAATTTCTTCTTTTTCTTTTTTTTCTTTTTTCATTTGCTTTTTCTTTTGCTTTACTTTTTAATTTTTCTTTTTTCCTTTTTCCTTTTCTCCATTTTCCTTTTTTTTCCTATTATATTTTCTTTTTTTTTCGATTATCCTCCTTTTCTTTTTCTTTTTCCCTTTTTAATTTACCTTTCCTTTTTCCTTTTTCCTTTTCTTTTTCCTTTTTCCTTTTTTCTCTGCTTTGTTTTCATTTTTCATTTTTTCCTTTTTTCTTTTTCACTCTTTCATATTTTTCTTTTCTTCTCTTTTTTTTCTTTCCTTTTTTCTTTATTTTTTCTTCTCTTTATATTTTCACTTTTTTCTTTTTTTCTTATTAATTCGTCTTTTTCTTTTTTTTCTGTTTTCATTTTCTTTTCCTTATTATTTTCCTTTTTTTCTTTTCCTTTTTTCCTTTCTTTTTCTTTTTTCTTTTAATTTCATTTTTTTGTTTATTTTTTTGTTTCTTTATATTTTCACTTTTTTCAACCTCAACCCTAACCCCAACCCTAACCCTGACCCTGACACCGTCTTCCACCCTGACCCCGAACCCGAACCCGACCCCGACCCTGACCCCAACTTCGTCCCCGACTCCGACGTCGAACCCGACCCCAACCTCGACTACGTCCCCGTCCCACACCTCGACAACGAACCCCGACCCCAACTTTGACCCTGACCCTGACCCCATCCCCATCCCCAACCCCGACCCCGGCTTTAACCCTGACCCCGACCCCGACCCCAACCCCAACACTGACTTTGACCCCGATCCCGATCCCATCCCCATCCCCAACCCCGAGCCCAATCCTAACCCCGACCCCAACCCCAACCCCGACACCGAAATTCATCCGAACACCGACCCCGACCCAAACCCCGACCTTTTTCTGTTTTCCTTTTTTCTTTTTCTTTTTTCCCTTTTTCCCTTTTTTCTTTTTCTTTTTTCCTTCTTTTTTCTTATTAATTTCTTCTTTTTCTTTTTTCCTTTTTCTTTTTCCCCTTATTTTTTCTTTCCTTTTTCTTTTTTCCTATTATTATTTTTCTTTTTTCTTTTTCCCTTTTTCTTTTTTTCTTTTTTCTTTTCCTTTTTCCTTTTTCCTTTTTCCCCTTTTTCCCTTTTCCCTTTTTCTTTTTTCCTTTCTTTTTCCTTTTTTCCTTTTTTCCTTTTTCTTTTTTCCTTTCTTTTTCTTTTTTCTATTTTCCTTTTTTCATTTTCTTTTTTCATTTCATTTTCTTTTTCTTTTTTCCTTTTTCCCCTTTTTTCCCTTGTTTTTCTTTTTTCTTTTTCCCTTTTCCTTTCCCTTTTTGTTTTTGTTTCCCCTATTCTTCTTTTCCTCTTTTTCACTTTTTCATTTTTTTTTCCTTCTTTTTCTTTTTTTCTCATTAATTTCTTTTTTCCTTTTCCTTTTTCCTTTTTTATTTTTTCTAATTTCTTTTATTTTTTCCTTTTTTCCTTTTTTCTATTACTTTTCATTTTTTCTATTACTTTTCCTTTTTTCTGTTTTTCATTTTCTTTTTTCTTATTAATTTCTTCTTTTTCTTTTTCCTTTCTTTTTCTTTTTTCTATTTTTCTTTTTTTCTTTTTCTTTTTTTCTTTCATTTTCTTTTTCTTTTTCCTCTTTTCTTTTTTCATTTGCTTTTTCTTTTTTCTATTTCTTTTTCTTTTTTCATTTCATTTCATTTTCTTTTTCTTTTCCCCCCTTTTCTGTTTTTGTTTTTCCTTTTTTTCTGTTTCCCTTTTTCCTTTTTCCTATTCTTTTTCCCCGACCCCAACCCTGACTTTGACCCCGATCCCGACGCCATCCCCAACCCCGACCACGACCACGACCCAAACCCCGATCTTTTTCTTTTTTCTTTCTTTTTTTCTATTTCTTTTTTCTTTTTCCCTTTTTCTTTTTCATTTCATTTTCTTTTCCTTATTACTTTCCTTTTTTTCTTTTCCTTTTTTCCTTTCTTTTTCTTTTTTCTTTTTTCTATTTTTTTCTTTTTTCTTTTTTCATTTCATTTTCTTTTTCCCCCTCTTCTTTTTTCTTTTTCCCTTTTTTGTTTCTTATTCCTTTTTCCTTTTTCCCTTTTTTTTCTTTTTTCTTTTTTCCTTTTCTTTTTTCTTTTTCTTTTTCTTATTCCTTTTTTCTTTTACCCATTTCTGTTTCTTTTTCCTTTTTTCTTTTTCCCTTTCCCATTTTCTTTTTTCCTTTTTTCTTTTTCTTTTTTCTTTTCATTTTCTTTTTTCTTTCTTTCTTTTTTTTCTATTTCTTTTTTCTTTTTCCCTTTTTCTTTTTCATTTCATTTTCTTTTCCTTATTACTTTCCTTTTTTCTTTTCCTTTTTTCCTGTCTTTTTCTTTTTTCTTTTTTCTTTTTTTTCCCCATTTTTGTTTTTTCATTTCATTTTCTTTTTCTTTTTTCCCCCTCTTCTTTTTTCTTTTTCCCTTTTTCGTTTCTTATTCCTTTTTCCTTTTTCCCTTTTCCCTTTTCTTTTTCTTTTCTTTTTCTTTTTTCTTTTTCCCTTTTTCCCTGTTTTGTTTTCATTTTTACTTTTTTCCTTTTTCTCTTTTTTGCTCTTTCATATTTTATCTTTCTTTTTTTCTTTTTTCCTTTTTTCTTTATTTTTTTTTCTCTTTATATTTTCATTTTTTTCTTTTTTTCTTAATTTCTTCTTTTTCTTTTTTTCTTTTTTCATTTGCTTTTTCTTTTTCTTTTCTTTTTTCCTTTTTTCCTTTTCTTTTCTTTTTCTTTTTCCTCTTCTTTTTTCATTTGCTTTTTCTTTTTTCTATTTCTTTTTTCTTTTTCTTTTTTCATTTCATTTCATTTTCTTTTTATTTTTTCCCCTTTTTTTCTTTTTTCCCCCTTTTTTGTTTTTGTTTTTCCTTTTTTTCTGTTTCCCTTTTTCCTTTTTCCTATTCTTTTTCCTTTTTCCTTTCTTCTTTTTTTCCCCATTTTTTCTTTTCTTTTTCTTTTTCCTATCAGTTTTTTCCTTTTTTCTTTTCCTTTTTTCCTTTTCTATTTTTCTTTTTTCTTTTTCTTTTTTCATTTTCATTTCTTTTTTCCTTTTCCTTTTTTCATTTCATTTTCATTTCCCCAACTTTCCCCAACTCTGACCCCGATCATGACCCCGACATCGACCCCGACCCCGACCCTCATCCCGACACTAACCCTGACGCTAACCCTGACCCTGACCCCAACCCCGAACCCCGACCCAGACTTCATTCCTGTCCCACGCCACGACCCTAACCCCGACCTCGACAATGAACCCTGACCCCAACTTTGACCCTGACCTCAACCCTGGCCCTAACCCTGACCCAGACCCCAACCCCGAGCCTCACTTTGACCCCAATGTTGATGTCAACCCCATCCCCATCCCCGACCCCCACCCCAAACCTAACCCCGAGCCTGACCCAAACCCCAACACTAACCCTGATCCTAACCCTGAACCCGACCCCGACACCAACAGCGACCCTGACCTTGACCCTAACCCCGACCCTAACCCCAACCCTAACCCCGACCCTAACCCCGACCCTAATCCCAACCCTAACCCTGACACTGACATCGACACTGACTTCAATCCCGACCCCGACCCCCACCCCGACCCCAACCCCAACATCGACCCCGATCCTGACCTTGACCCCATCGACCCAGACATCGATCCCAACCCCGACCACGACCACGACCCCCGACCTTACCCCGACTTCGTACCTGACCCCAACCCCAACCACGACCCTAACCCCGACACTAACCACGACCTTTTTCTTTCTTTTCCTTTTTTCTTTCTTTTCCTTTTTTCCCTTTTTCCGTTTTTTCTTTTTCTTTTTTCCTCCTTTCTTTTTTCTTTTCTTTATATTTTCACTTTTTACTTTTTTCTCTTATTAATTTCTTCTTTTTCTTTTTCTTTTTTCCTTTTTCTTATTTCCTTTCTTTTTTTTTTCTTTTTTCCTTTTTTCCTTTTTTTTTCATTTCATTTTCTTTTCCTTTTTTCCTTTTTTCCCTTGTTTTTCTTTTTTCTTTTTCCCTTTCCCCTTTCCCTTTTTGTTTTTGTTTTTCCTTTTCTTCTTTCCCCTTTATCGCTTTTTCATTTTCTTTTTCCTTTTTTCTTTTTTTCTCATTAATTTCTTTTCTCCTTTTTCTTTTTCCATTTTTATTTTTTTATTTTCCTTTTTTTCTTTCACTTTGACCCTGACCCCAAGCCGAACCCCGACCCCGACCCCAACCCTAACCCTGACCCTGAACCCAGACTTCGACTTTGACCCCGATCCCGACCCCGATGCCATCCACATCCCCAACCCCGATCCCAACCCTAACCCTAACCGTGACCCCAACCGCAACCTCGACCTTAATATTGATCCCGACCTCAATCCCGACCCTGATCCTAACCCCGACCCTGACCCTGACACCGATCCTGACCCCAACCCTAACCCTAACCCTAACCCCAACCATCACTCCAACCCTGACCCCGAACCGGACCTCGACACCAACCCCGACCCTAACCCCATCTTCAACCCAACCCCGACCTCGACCCCAACCCCATCGACCACGACATCGACCCCAACACCAACCCTGACCACGACCCTATTCCCGATCCTAACCCCGACACCGAAACCCACATTGACTTCGATCCCGACCCTGACCCCAACCCCATCGACCCCGACATCGACAACGACACTAACCCTGACCATGACCCCTGACCCTACCCTGACTTTGTACCCGACCCCAACCCCAACCCTAACCCCGACCCTAACCCTGACCTTTTTCTTTCTTTTCCTTTTTTCTTTTTCCTTTTTCCCCTTTTCCCCTTTTTCTTTTTTCCTTTCTTTTTTCTTTTTTCCTTTTCCCTTTTTCTTTTCTTGTTTCTTTTCTTTATATTTTCACTTTTTACTTTTTTCTCTTATTAATTTCTTCTTTTTTTCTTTTTCTTTTTTCCCTTTTCTTAGTTCCTTTCTTTTTCTTTTTTCTATTTTCCTTTTTTCATTTCATTTTTTCATTTCATTTTCTTTTTCTTTTTTCCTTTTTTCCCTTGTTTTTATTTTTTCTTTTTCCCTTTCCCTTTCCTTTTTTGTTTTTGTTTCCCCTTTTCTTCTTTTCCTCTTCTTCGCTTTTTCATTTTCTTTTTCCTTGTTTCTTCTTTTTTTCTCATTAATTTCTTTTTTCCTTTTCCTTTTTCCTTTTTTATTTTTTCTATTTTCCTTTTTTCTTTTTTTCTTTTCCTTTTTTCCATTACTTTTCCTTTTTTCTGTTTTCCATTTTCTTTTTTCTTATTAATTTCTTTTTTCTTTTTTCCTTTTCCTTTCTTTTTCTTTTTTCTTTTTTCTTTTTTCATTTGCTTTTTCTTTTTTCTATTTCTTTTTTCTTTTTTCTTTTTCTTTTTTCATTTCATTTCATTTTCTTTTTTCCTTTTATTTTTCTTTTTTTTCCCCTTTTCTGTTTTTGTTTTTGTTTTTTTTCTGTTTCTCTTTTTCCTTTTTCCTATTCTTTTTCCTTTTTCCTTTTTCCTTCCCCCCCCCATTATTTATTATCTTTTTCTGTTTCCTCAGTTTTTTCCTTTTTTCTTTTCCTTTTTTCCTTTTCTATTTTTTTTTCTTTTTCTTTTTCTTTTTTCATTTTCATTTCTTTTTTCCTTTTTCTTTTTTCATTTCATTTTCTTTTTTTTCCTTTTTCCTTTTTTTTTCACTTTTTCCTTTTTATTATTAATTTCTTCTTTTTCTTTTTCCTTTTCTTTTTTCTTTTTTCTTTTCTTTATATTTTCACTTTTCACTTTTTTCTCTTATTAATTAATTATTAATTTCTTCTTTTTCTTTTCCTTTTTTCCTTTTTCTTATTTCCTTTCTTTTTCTTTTTTCTTTTTTCCTTTTTTCATTTTTTTTATTTCATTTTCTTTTTCTTTTTTTCTTTTTCCCTTGTTTTTCTTTCTGACCGCAACCCTATTTTTCTTTTTTTCTTTTTTCCTTTCATTTTCTTTTTTCTTTTCCTTTTCCATTTTTCCTTTTTCCTTTTTCATTTTTTTTCATTTCATTTTCTTTTTCTTTTTTCTTTTTCCCTTTTCCCTTTCCCTTTTTCTTTCTTTTTCCTTTTCTTCTTTTCCCCTTTTTCGCTTTTTCATTTCCTTTTTTCTCCTTTTTTTTCTTTTTTCACTTTCTTTTTCTTTTCTTTTTTCTTTTTTCTATTACTTACCTTTTTTCTTTTTCATTTCATTTTCTTTTTCCTTTTTTCTTTTTTTCTCATTAATTTCTTTTTTTCTTTTTCTTTTTCCATTTTTATTTTTTAAATTTCCTTTTTTCTTTGACTTTGACCCTGACCCCGAGCCGACCCCCGACCCCGACCCTAACCCCGACCCCAAACCCTGACCTTGACTTTGACCCCGATCCCGACCCCGATGCCGTCCACATCCCCAACCCCAATCCCAACCCTAACCCTAACCCCGACCGCAACCCCGACCCTAACATTGATCCTGACCTCAATCCCGACCCCGATCCTGACCCCGACCCTAACCCTAACCCCAACGATCACCCCGACCCTGACCCCGAACCGGACCTTGACACCAACCCCGACCCTAACCCCATCTTCGACCCCGACCCCGACCTCGACCCCAACCCCATCGACCCCAACCCCATCGACCCCAACATCGACCCCGACACCAACCCTGACCACGACCCTATTCACGATCCTAACCCCGACACCGAAACTGACATTGACTTCGATCCCGACACTGACCCCGACCCCGAGCTCGACATTGACCCAGATCCCGACCCCAACCCCATCGACCCCGGCATCGACCCTGACACCAACCCTGGCCACGACCACGACCCACGACCCTACCCCGACTTTGTACCCGACCCTAACCTTGACCCTAACCCCGACCTTTTTCTTTCTTTTCCTTTTTTCTTTTTCCTTTTTCCCCTTTTTCCTTTTTCTTTTTTCCTTTCTTTTTCCTTTTTTTCTTTTTCCTTTTTCTTTCCTTTTTTCTTTTCTTTATATTTTCACTTTTTACTTTTTTCTCTTATTAATTTCTTCTTTTTCCTTTTTCTTTTTTCCTTTCTTTTTCTTTTTTCTTTTTTCTATTTTCCTTTTTTCATTTTCTTTTTTCATTTCATTTTCTTTTTCTTTTTTCCTTTTTTCCCTTTTTCCCTTGTTTTTCTTTTTTCTTTTTTCTTTTTCCCTTTTCCTTTCCCTTTTTGTTTTTGTTTCCCCTATTCTTCTTTTCCTCTTTTTCACTTTTTCATTTTCTTTTTCCTTGTTTTTCTTTTTTTCTCATTAATTTCTTTTTTCCTTTTCCTTTTTCCTTTTTTATTTTTTCTAATTTCCTTTTTTCTTTTCCTTTTTTCTATTACTTTTCCTTTTTTCTATTACTTTTCCTTTTTTCTGTTTTTCATTTTCTTTTTTCTTATTAATTTCTTCTTTTTCTTTTTCCTTTCTTTTTCTTTTTTCTATTTTTCTTTTTTTCTTTTTTCTTTTTTTTTCTTTCATTTTCTTTTTCTTTTTCCCTCTCTTTTTTCATTTGCTTTTTCTTTTTTCTATTTCTTTTTTCTTTTTTTCTTTTTCTTTTTTCATTTCATTTCATTTTCTTTTTCTTTTTCCCCCCTTTTCTGTTTTTCTTTTTCCTTTTTTTTCTGTTTCCCTTTTTCCTTTTTCCTATTCTTTTTCCCCGACCCCAACCCCGACCCCAACCCTGAATTTGACCCCGATCCCGACGCCATCCCCATTCCCAACCACGACCACAACCACGACCCAAACCCCGATCTTTTTCTTTGTTTTCCTTTTTTATTTTTTCTATTTTCCTTTTTTCTATTACTTTTCCTTTTTTCTGTTTTTCATTTTCTGTTTTCTTATTAATTTCTTCTTTTTCTTTTTCCTTTCTTTTTCTTTTTTCCTTTTTCCTATTTCCTTTCTTGTTTCTTTTCTTTATATTTTCACTTTTTACTTTTTTTCTTTTATTAATTTCTTCTTTTACTTTTTTCTTTTTCTTTTTTCCTTTTTCTTAGTTCGTTTCTTTTTCTTTTTTCTATTTTCCTTTTTTCATTTCATTTTCTTTTTCTTTTTTCCTTTTTCCCCTTGTTTTTTTTCTTTTTCCCTTTTCCTTTCCCTTTTTGTTTTTGTTTCCCCTTTTCTTCTTTTCCCCTTTTTAGCTTTTTCATTTTCTTTTTCCTTGTTTCTTCTTTTTTTCTCATTAATTTCTTTTTTCCATTTCCTTTTTCCTTTTTTATTTTTTCTATTTTCCTTTTTTCTTTTTTTCTTTTCCATTTTTGCTTTTTTCCATTACTTTTGCTTTTTTCTATTACTTTTCCTTTTTTGTTTTTTATTTTCTTTTTTCTTATTAATTTCTTCTTTTTCTGTTTCCTTTCTTTTTATTTTTTCTGTTTTTCTGTTTTTCTTTTTTCTTTTTTTTTCCTTTCCTTTTCTTTTTCTTTTTCCTTTTTTCTTTTTTCATTTGCTTTTTCTTTTTTCTATTTCTTTTTTCATTTCATTTCATTTTCTTTTTTCCCCTTTTATTTTTCTTTTTCCCCCTTTTCTGTTTTTGTTTTTCCTTTTTTTGTTTCCCTTTTTCCTTTTTCCTATTCTTTTCCCTTTTTCCTTTCCCCACCCCATTTTTTCTTTTCTTTTTCTTTTTCCTATCACTTTTTTCCTTTTTTCTTTTCCTTTTTTCCTTTTCTATTTTTCCTTTTTCTTTTTCTCTTTTCCTTTTTCTCTTTTCCTTTTTCTTTTTTCTTTTTTCATTTCATTTTCTTTTTTTCCTTTTTTCTTTTTTCACTTTTTCCTTTTTATTATTAATTTCTTCTTTTTCTTTTCCATTTGCTTTTTCTTTTTCTGTTTCCTTTTTCTTCTTTTTTCTTTTTCTTTTTTCATTTAATTTTCTTTTTCTTTTTCCCCTTTTTTCTTTTTCCCTTTTTCTTTTGTTTTTCCTTTTTTCTTTTTCCCTTTTCTTTTTTCTAATCCTGACACTAACCCCGACCCCAACCCCGACCCCAACCCCGACTTTGACTCAGACTTCGTCCCCATCCCACACCCCGACCCTAACCCCGACCCTGACAATGAACCCTGACCCCAACCCCAACCCTGACTTTGACCCCGATCCCGACCTTGACCACATCCCAATCCCCGACCCCGGCCCCAAACATAACCCCGAGCCCAACCCAAACCCCGACACTAACACTGACCCTGACCTTGACCCTAACCCCAACCCTAACCCGGACACTGACTTCGATCCTGACCCCGACCCCAAACCCGACCCCAACCCCATCGACCCCGATCCCAACCTTGACCCCATCGACCCAGACATCGACCCCAACCCCGACCACGACCACGACCCCCGACCTTACCTTGACTTCGTACCTGACCCCAACCACGACCCTAACCCCGACACTAACCCCGACCTTTTTCTTTGTTTTCCTTTTTCCGTTTTTTCTTTTTCTTTTTTCTTTTTCCTTTCTTTTTTCTTTTCTTTATATTTTCACTTTTTACTTTTTTCTCGTATTAATTTCTTCTTTTTTTGTTTTTTTCCTTTTTCTTATTTCCTTTCTTTTTTCTATTTTCCTTTTTTCATTTCATTTTCTTTTCCTTTTTTCCTTTTTTTTTCTTTTTTCTTTTTCCCTTTTTCTTTCCCTTTTTGTTTTTGTTTTCCCTTTTCTTCTTTTCCCCTTTTTCGCTTTTTCATTTTCTTTTTACTTTTTTCTTCTTTTTTTCTCATTAATTTCTTTTTTCCTTGCTTTTTCCTTTTTCCTTTTTTTTTTCTTTTTTCTTTCTTTTTCTTTTTTCCTTTTTCCTTTTCCTTTTCCTTTTTCCTTTCTCCCCCTTTTTTTCTTTTCTTTTTTTCCTTAGTTTTTTCCTTTCTTTTTTCCATCCTTATTCCTTTTCTATTTTCCTTTTTTCTTTTTCTTTTTTCTTTTTCATTTTCTTTTTTTCCCCATTTTTCCTTACCTTTTTCTTTTTCCTATTATTTTTTTATTTTCCTTTTTCTTTTTCTTTTTTCATTTTCTTTCTTTTTCTTTTTTCATTTCATTTTCTTTTTCTTTATTTTTTCTTTTCTTTATATTTTCACTTTTTTCTTTTTTTCTTCTATCAATTTTTTCCTTTTTTCTTTTCCTTTTTTCCTTTTTTAATTTCATTTTCTTTTTCTTTTTTCCTTTCACTTTTTCCTTTTTTATTAATTTCTTCTTTTTCTTTTTCCATTTGCTTTTTCTTTTTGTTTTCTGTTTTCTTTTCTTCTTTCTTCTTTTTCTTTTTTCTTTTTCTTTTTTCATTTTCATTTTCCCCCCCATGTTTCCTTCCCTATTATTTTTCTTTTTTCCCCTTTTTTCTTTTTCTTTTTTCATTTTCATTTTCTTTTTTTCTTTTTCTTTTTTTTTCTTTTCTTTTTCTTTTTTCTTCTTTCTATTTCTATTTCTTTTTTCTTTTTTCATTTCATTTTTTTCTTTTTTCCCCCTCTTCTTTTTTCCTTTTTAGTTTTCTGTTTTCTGTTTTCTTTTCCTTTCCTTTTCCTTTTCTTTTTCCCTAACCCCGACCCTAACCTTGACCCTAACTCTGACCCCGACCCTGACTTCGATCCCAACCCCGACCCCGACCCTGACCCCAATCCCGACATTGACCCCGACCCCGATCATGACCCTGACATCGACACTAACCCCGACTCCAACAACGAACCCCGACCCCATCTTTGACCCTGACCCCAACCCCATGCCCAGCCCCGACCCTGGCCCCAACCCTGACCAAGACCCCAACCCCAACCCTAACATTGACCCCAATCTCAACCTCGACCCCATCCCCATCCCCGACCCCGACACTAATCCTGACCCTAACTCCAACGCTGACCCCGACGCTGACCCGACCCCACCAACCCCGACCCTGACACCGACCCTAACCCCGACCTTAACCCCGACCCTAACCCCGACACCGACATAGACACTGACTTCAATCCCGACCCCGACCCCGACATCGACCGGAATCCCAACCTTGACCCCATCGAACCAGACATCGACCCCAACCCTGACCCTACCCCGACTTCGTACCTGACCCCAACCATGACCCTAACCCCGACCTTTTTCTTTCTTTTCCTTTTTCCTTTTTCCTTTTTTCCCTTTTTTCTTTTTCTTTTTTCCTTTCTTTTTCCTTTCTTTTTTCTTTTTTTTATATTTTCACTTTTTACTTTTTCCTCTTATTAATTTCTTTTTTCTTTTTCTTTTTTCCTTTTTCTTATTTCCTTTCTTTTTCTTTTTTCCCTTGTTTTTCTTTTTTCTTTTTTTTCCCTTTCCCTTTTTGTTTTTGTTTTTGTTTTTCCTTTTCTTCTTTTCCCCTTTTTCGCTTTTTCATTTCCTTTTTCCTTTTTTCTTCTTTTTTCTTCTTTTTTCATTTGCTTTTTCTTTTTTCTTTTTCCTTTTTCCTTTTTTTCTCATTAATTTCTTTTCTCCTTTTTCTCTTTTCCTTTTTTCTATTACTTTTCCTTTTTTCTTTTTCATTTCATTTTCTTTTTCCTTTTTTTTTTCTCATTAATTTCTTTTCTCCTTTTTCTTTTTTCTTTTTCCTTTTTTCCTTTTTTTCTTTGACTTTGACCCTGACACCGACCCGACCCCGACATTGACCCCGACCTCGATCCCAACCCTAACCCCGACCGTCTTCGACCCCGAACCCGACCACAAACCCCGACCCTAGACTGACCCCGAACCTATCCCTGACCCTAACCCCAACCCAAGCCCTGACCCTGACCCCTACCACTACTTCGTCCCTGACGCCAAAGCCCGACATCGACATCGAACCCGACCCTGACCATGACCCCAACACCAACCATAACACCGACCCTAACTCCAACCCCGACCCCATCTTTGACCCCGACCCCGACACCCAAACCCCGATCCCGAGTTCGTCCCCGACCCCGACCCTATCCCCAAATTCAACCCCAACCCTGAATCCTGACCCTAACCCTGACCCCCAACCCCCACCCCGACCCCGACCCCAACCCTAATCCTGATCCTAACCCCGACACAGACCCCATCTTCGACCCCGAACCCGACCATGAACCCCGACCCTAGCCCGATCCCGAACCTAACCCCGAACCTAACCCCAACCCTTTCTTTTTCTTTTCTTTTTTCTTTATTTTTTTTATCTTTATATTTTCACTTTTTTCTTTTTTTATTATTAATTTCTTGACCCCGACCCCTACTCTGAACCCCGACCCCGACCCAGACTTCATCCCTGTCCCACACCCTGACAATGAACCCTGACACAAACATTGACCCTGACCCCAACCCCATCCCCACCTCCGACCCTGGCCCTAACCCTGACCCAGACCGCAACCCCGACCCTGACTTTGACTCCGATCCTGAACCTGACCCCGACATCGACACCGACCCTGACCACAACCCTAACCACAACCCCAACCCTAACCCCAACCCCGAACCCCAACCCTGACTTTGACCCCAATCCCGATTCCAACCCCAACCCCGACCCTAACCCCAACCTTTTTCTTTCTTTTCCTTCTTTTTTCTTTTTCCTTTTTTCCTTTTTTCTTTTTTCCTTTTTCCTTTTTTCACTTTTTTCTTTTTTCTCTTATTAATTTCTTCTTTTGCTTTTTCTCCCTTGTTTTTCTTTTTTCATTTTCTTTTCCCTATTTTCTTCTTTTTTTCTCATTAATTTCTTTTTTCCTTTTCCTTTTTCCTTTTTCTATTTTCCTTTTTCTTTTTTCATTTCCTTTTGTTTTTTTTCCTTTTTTCCCTTGTTTTTCTTTTTTCTTTTTCCCTTTTCCCTTTTCCTTTTTGTTTTTCCTTTTTTCTTTTTTTCTCATTAATTTCTTTTCTTTCTTTTTCCTTTTTTTTGTATTTTCCTTTTTTCTTTGACTTTGACCCTGACCCTGACCCTGACCCGACCCCTGACCCCGACCCTGACCCTAACCTTCACCACAAACCCTGACCCCGAATTTGACCCCGGTCCCGTCCACATCTCCAACCCCAACCCCAACACTAACCCTAACCCCGAGCCCTACCCCGACGCTGACATTGACCCGACCTCATTGACCCTGACCCTAACCCCGACCCCAACCCCAACCCTGACCCCAACCATAACCCCGACCATAACCCCGATCATGACCCCGACCCCGACCTCGACACCTGACCCCGACCCCGACTTTGACATCGATCCCAACCCTGACCCCAACTCTAACCATGACCCACACCCTGACCCCGACTTCATCCCCGTCCCAGACCCTGACCCCGACCCTAACCCCGAACCCGACCCTGACTTCGATCCCAACCCCGATCCTGACCCCGACCCCGACACCATCGACCCCACCCCCAACCCCGAACCGACCTTGACCCCGACCCCGACCCTACCGACCGACTCCAACCCTAACCTCGACCACGACCCCGACCATGACTTCTATCCTGATCCCGACCCTGACCCTGACCACGACCCCAGCATTCACCCCGACAGTGATCACGACCCCATCGACCCCGACCCTCACCCCGACACTAACCCCGACCCAAACCCCGACCGACCTTGACCCTAACGGCGACCCCGACCCCGACATTGACTTCGATCCGACCCCGACCGCAACCCTGACCCTAACATTGATCCCGACCTCAATCCTGACCCTGACCCTAACCCCGACTCTGACCCCAATCCTGATCCCAACCCTAACCCCAACCATCACCCCGACCCTGACCCCGAACCGGACCTCGACACCAACCCCGACCCTATCCCCTTCGACCCGAACCCCAAATCCTGACCCTAACCCAGACCCTGAACCCCGACTCCCACCCTGACCCCGATGCCAACCCCAACCCCAACCCTGACCCTAACCCCGACATCTTCGACCCCGAACCTGACCACGAATCCCGACCCTAGCCCAATCCCGAACCTAACCCCGACCCTAACCCCAACCCTAGCCCTGAACCCGACCCCGACCACAACTTCGTCCCTGACCCCAACCCCGACCCTGACCACAACCCCGACCCTGATCCCAACCGCGTTTTTGACCCCGACTCCGAACCTTGACTTCGTCCCCGACCTTGACCATAAACCTAACCCCAACCCTAACCCCGACCCTAACCCCGACTTTGACCCCAACCATGACTTTGACCCCAAACCCGACCCTGACCCTAACCTTGATCCCGACAACGAACACCGACCCCAACTTTGAGCCTGAACCTGACCCCGACCCCATCCTTGACAACGACCCCAACCCTAACCCTGACTCTAACCCCGACCCCGTCTTCAACCCTGACCCCGATCACGAACCCCGACCCTACCCCGACCCTGAACCTAAACCCGACCCTAACCCCGACAACGAAACCGACATTGACTTTGATCCCGACCGACCCCGACCCCGACATCGACCCCGATCCCTACACCAACCCCATCGACCCCAACATCAACCCCAACACCAACCCTGACCACGACCCTATTCCTGATCCTAACCCGACAACGAAACTGACAGACTTCGATCCCGACCGTGACCCCGACCCCGACCCCGACATCGATCCAGATCCTGACCCCAACCCCATCAACACCGATATCGACACTGACACCAACCCTGACCCTGACCATGACCCCGGACCCTACCCCGACTTTGTACCCGACCCCAATCACGACCCTAACCCCAACCGTAACCCCATTTTTCTTTCTTTCCCTTTTCTTCTTTTCCCCTTTTTCGCTTTTTCCTTTTTTCTTTTTTCTTTTTTCTTTTTTCCCTTTTTCCCTTTTCTTTCTTTTTTCCTTTCTTTTTTCTTTTTTCCTTTTTTCCTTTTTTCTTTTTCTTTTATTTTTTTCTTTATATTTTCACTTTTTACTTTTTTCTCTTATTAATTTCTTCTTTTTCTTTTTCTTTTTTCCTTTTTCTTATTTCCTTTCTTTTTCTTTTTTCTATTTTCCTTTTTTCATTTTCTTTTTTCATTTCATTTTTTCTCTTTTTTCCTTTTTCCCTTGTTTTTCTTTTTTCTTTTTCCATTTTCCTTTCCCTTTTTGTTTTCGTTTTCCCTTTTCTTCTTTTCCCCTTTTTCGCTTTTTCATTTTCTTTTTCCTTTTTTCTTCTTTTTTTCTCATTAATTTCTTTTTTCCTTTTCCTTTTTCTTTTTATTTTTTCTATTTTCCTTTTTTTCTTTTTTTCTTTTCCTTCTTTCCTTTTTTCTATTACTTTTCCATTTTTCTGTTTTTCATTTTCTTTTTCCTTTTTTTCTTATTAATTTCTTCTTTTTCCTTTTTCCTTTTTCCTTTTTTCTATTTTTCTATTTTTATTTTTATTTTTTCCTATCATTTTCTTTTTTCTTTTTTCTTTTTTCATTTGCTTTTTCTTTTTTCTATTTCTTTTTTCTTTCTTTTTTCATTTCATTTCATTTTCTTTTTCCTTTTTCCTTTTCTTTTTCCTTTTTCTATTTCCTTCCCCCCCATTTTTCTTTTCTTTTTCTTTTTCCTATCAGTTTTTTCCTTTTTTCTTTTCCTTTTTTCCTTTTCTATTTTTCTTTTTTCTTTTTCTTTTTTCATTTTAATTTCTTTTTTCCTTTTTCTTTTTTCATTTCATTTTCTTCTTTCTTTTTTCTTTTCTTTATATTTTCACTTGTTTTCTCTTATCAGTTTTTTCTTTTCTTTTCCTTTTTTCCTTTTCTATTTTCCTTTTTTCTTTTCCTTTCTTTTTCTTTTTTAATTTCGTTTTCTTTTTTTTCCTTTTTCCTTGTTTTTTATTTTTTCTCTTTTTCCTTTTTATTATTAATTTCTTCTTTTTCTTTTCCCATTTCCTTTTTCTTTTTCTTTTTCTGTTTCCTTGTTTCTTCTTTTTTCTTTTTCTTTTTTTCTTTTTTCATTTAATTTTCTTTTTCTTCCCCCCCCCTTTTTTCTTTTTCCCCTTTTCATTTGTTTTTCTTTTTTTCTTTTTCCCTTTTCCCTTTTCTTTTCTTTTTTCTAATCCTGACGCTAACCCCAAACCCCGACCCCAACCCCAACCCTGACCCCGACCCTAACCCCGAACCCCGACCCTGACTTTGACCCCAATCCCGATCCCGACCCTAACCCCGACCCTAACCATGACCCCGAACCGTGACCTTGACTTTGACAGTGACCCATACCCCGACTTTGACCCCGACTTTGACCCCGACCCCGACCCTAACCCCGACCCTAACCCCGATCCCAAACCCAGACACCTACCCCGACATTGTTCCCACCCGCGACAGTGACCCTAACCCCAACCCCACCCCGAACCGCGACCCCGACCTCGACTTCGCCCCCGACCACAACCACAACCTCAACTCCAACCCCAACCCTGACTCCGTCTTCGACCCCGACCCGGACCTCGTCCCCGACCACGATTATTGACCCCAACCCTAACACCAATCCTAATTGAGACCCTAACCCCGACTTCGATCCCGACTACAACTTTGACCCCAACCCTGACCCTAACCCCGACTCCGACCCCTGACCCCGACCTCAACTTCATACCCTCACCGAGCCTGACCCCAACCCCGATGATGACATTGACCCCGACCCTGAGCACGACCCCAACCCTGACCCCGACAATGAACCCTGACCCCAATTTTTTTCTTAATTTCTTCTTTTTCTTTTTTCCTTTTCCTTTTTCCTTTCTTTTTATTTTTTCTATTTTCCTTTTTTCATTTTCATTTTCTTTCCCCCCCATTTTTTCTTTCCTTTTTCTTTTTCCTATTATTTTCCTTTTTTCTTTTTTCCTTTTTCCTTTTTCCTTTTCCTTTTTTCATTTCATTTTCTTTTTCTTTCTTTTCCGTTCTTTCTTTTTCTTTTTTCCATTTTTTCTTTTTCTTTTTTTCTTTTTTCTTTTTCTTTTTTTCCTTTTTTCTTTATTTTCTCTTTGTTTATATTTTCACTTTTCCCTTTTTATTAATGTCTACTTTTTCTTTTTCTATTTGCTTTTTCTTTTTCTGTTTTCTGTTTTCTTCTTTTTTCTTTTTCTTTTTTTCCTCATTTTTCCTTTCTTTTTCTTTTTCCTATTATTATTTTCCTTTTTCTTTTTTCGTTTTCTTTTCCTTTTTCCTGTTTTTTTCTTTTCGTTTTCTTTTTTCTATTTCCCTTTTTTCTTTTTCTTTTTTCAGTTCATTTTCTTTTTCTTTTTCTTCTTTTTCCTTTTTTCTTTTCCTTTTTTAATTTCATTTTCTTTTTCTTTTTTCCTTTTTTCCTTTTTCCTTTTTTCACATTTTTTCTTTTTTTTCTTTTTCCTATCAGTTTTTCCTGTTTTCTTTTCCTTTTCTATTTTCCTTTTTCTTTTTTCTTTTTCCTTTTCCCCCCCCCCATTTTTTCTTTCCTTTTTCTTTTTCCTATTATTATTTTTCTTTTTTCCTTTTTTCTTTTTCTTTTTCTTTTTTTGCTTTCTTTTTCTTTTTTCTTTTTCTTTTTCATTTCATTTTTTTTCTTTATTTTTTGTTTTCTTTATATTTTCAATTTTTTCTTTTTTTCTTATTAATTTCTTTTTTCTTTTTCTTTTTTCCTTTTCCTTTTTTCTTTTCTTTTTCTTTTTCCTTTTTTCTTTTTTTCTTATTAATTTCTTCTTTTTCTTTTTCTTTTTTTTCTTTTCCTTTTTTCTTTTCCTTTTCTTTCTCTTTTTTTCCCACATTTTTCCGTTTTGTTTGCATTTTTCCTTTTTTTTCTTTTTCCCTTTTTTGCACTTTCATTTTCTTTTTCCTTTCTTCTTTTTTTCTTTTTCCTTTTTTCTTTATTTTTTCTTTTCTTTATATTTTCAATCTTTCCTTTTTTTTATTAATTTCTTCTTTTTTCTTTTTTCTTTTTTCATTTGCTTTTTTTTCTTTTTTTCTTTCCTTTTCCTTTTCTTTTTCTCTAACCCCGATCCTAACCCTGACCCTAACCCCAACCCCGACTTTGATCCCAACACTGACCCCGACCCCGACCGACCCTGACCCCGACATTGACCCCGACCCCGATCACGACCTGACATCGACCCCGACCTTCACCCCAACACTAACCCTGATGCTAACCCCGACCCCAACCCTGACTCAGACTTCGTCCCCATTCCACACCCCGACCCTAACCCCGATCCCGACAATGAACCCCGACCCCAACCCTGACCCTGACTTTGACCCCGATCCCGACCTTGACCCCATCCCAATCCCCGACCCCGGCCCCAAACCTAACCCCGAGCCTGACCCAAACCGCGACACTAACCCTGACCCTAACATCGACCCTGACCCCGACCCGGACACCAACACCGACCCTGACCCCAACCCTAACCCCGACCCTAACCCCGAACACCGAGCCTGACTTTGACCCCAATCCCGATCCTGACCCCAACACCGACCCTAACCTTGACCCTGACCCTGACCCCAAACCCCGACCCTGACTTTGACCATGACCCATACCCTGACTTCGACCCCGACCCCGACCCCAACCCTGACCCTAACCCCGACCCTAAACCTGACCCTAACCGTGATCCCGACTCCGAACCCAGACACCTACCCCAGACACCTACCCCGACTTATATTTTCACTTTTTTCTTTTTTCTTCTATCAGTTTTTTCCTTTTTTCTTTTCTATTTTCCTTTTTTCTTTTTTCATTGCATTTTCTTCTTTTTCTTTCTTTTCCTTTTTTTCTTTTTTAATTTCATTTTCTTTTCTTTTCTTTTTTAATTTCATTTTCTTTTTCTTTTTTCCTTTTTTCTTTCTTTTTTTACTTTTTCCTTTATTTTTTCTGTTTTTATATTTTCACTTTTTCCTTTTTTATTAATTTCTTCTTTTTCTTTTTCCATTTGCTTTTTCTTTTTCTGTTTTCTGTTTTCTTCTTTCTTCTTTTTCTTTTTTCCCCCTCCTCTTTTTTCTTTTTCCCTTTTGTTTTCTGTTTTCTTCTTTCTTCTTTTTCTTTTTTCCCCCTCCTCTTTTTTCTTTTTCCCTTTTGCGTTTGTTTTTCCTTTTTCCCTTTCCTTTTTTCTGTTTCCTTTTTCTTTTTCTTTTTTCATTTCATTTTCTTTTTATCTTTCTTTTTTCTTTTCTTTTTTCTATTTCTTTTTTCATTTCATTTTCTTTTTCTTTTTTCTCCCTCTTCTTTTTTCTTTTTCCCTTTTTCATTTGTTTTCCCTTTTTCCTTTTTCCCTTTTCTTTTCTTTTCTTTCTTTTTTCTTTTTCCCTTTTCTCCTCTTTTTTTTTTCCTTTTTTCTTTTTCTTTTTTCATTTCATTTTCTTATCTTTCTTTTTTCTTTTTTCATTTCATTTTCTTTTTCTTATTTTCTTTTTTCTTTTTCCTTTTCCTTTTTCTTTTGTTTTTCTTTTTTTCCCCATTTTACCGTTTTGTTTGAATTTTTCCTTTTTTTCTTTCCCTTTTTCCCTCTTTCATTTTCTTTTTTCTTTTTTCTTTTTTCTTTCTTTTTTCTTTTCTTTATATTTTCACTTTTTTCTTTTTTTTATTAATTTCTTCTTTTTTTCTTTTTTCATTTCCTTTTCCTTTTTCTTTTCTTTCTTCTTTTTTCATTTCCTTTTCCTTTTCTTTTTCCCTAACCTTGACCCTAACTCCGACCCTGACCCCGAAGTCGATCCCAACCCCATCCCCGACCCTGACCCGATCCCGACATTGACCCCGACCCCGATCACGACCCTGACATCGACCCCGACCCCAACCCTCACCCCGACAGTAACCCTGATGCTAACCCTGACCCTGACCCTGACCGTGAACCCCAACCCTAACCCTGACTCCGACAATGAACACCGACACCAACTTTGACCCTGACCCCGACCCAATGCCCAACCCCAATCTCGACCTCATCCCCATCCCCGACCCCGAACCCAAACCTAACCCTGAGCCCGACCCAAACCCCGACACTAATCCTGACCCTAACCCCGACACTGACCCTGACCCCGACCCCACCAACCCCGACCCTGACACAGACCCTAACCCCGACCCTAACCCCGACCCCAACATCGACCGGAATCACGACCTTGACCCCATCAACCCAGACATTGACCCCAACCCTGACCCTACCCCGACTTCGTACCCGACCTCAACCACGACCCTAACCCCGACACTAACCCCGACCTTTTTCTTTCTTTTCCTTTTTCCTTTTTCCTTTTTTCCCCTTTTTTCTTTTTCTTTTTTCCTTTCTTTTTTCTTTTCTTTATATTTTCATTTTTTACTTTTTTCGCTTATTAATTTCTTTTTCTTTTTTCCTTTTTCTTTTCCTTTCTTTTTCTTTTTTCTATTTTTTCATTTTCTTTTTTTATTTCATTTTCTTTTTTTTCTTCCTTTTTTCCCTTGTTTTTCTTTTTTCTTTTTCCCTTTTCCCTTTTCCTTTTTGTTTTTGTTTTTCCTTTTCCTTTCCTTCTTTTTCCCTTTTTCGCTTTTTCATTTTCTTTTTTCATTTGTTTTTTCTTTTTCTTTTCTTTTTTCTTTTTTCCTTTTTTCTTTTTCTTTTTTCATTTCATTTTCTTTTTTTCTTTCTTTTCTTTTTTTTCTATTTCTTTTTTCTTTTTTCATTACATTTTCTTATTTTCTTTTTTCTTTTTTCATTTCATTTTCTTTTTCTTATTATTTTCTTTTTTCTTTTTCCTTTTCCTTTTTCTTTTGTTTTTCTTTTTTTCCCCATTTTACCGTTTTGTTTGAATTTTTCCTTTTTTTCTTTCCCTTTTTCCCTCTTTCATTTTCTTATTTTCTTTTTCTTTTTTCTTTTTTTTCCCTTTCCGAACCCAACCCCCGACCCCGACCCCAACTTCGTCCCTGACCCTGCCCCCGACCCTAAACCTGACCCTGACCCCGACCACGACTCCAATCCCAACCCTGACCCCGACATTGACCCCGACCCTGATCACAACACAACGAGTCCGATCCCAACCCCGACACTAACCCTGATGCTAACCCTGAGCCTGACCCCTACCCTGAACCCCGAACCCCAACCCCGACCTCGTCCCCATCCCACACCCCGACCTTAACCCCGACCCCGACAACGAACCCCAACCCCAACTTTGACCCTGACCCCATCCCCGACCCTGGCCCTAACCCTGAGCCAGACCCCGACCCTGACTTTGACCCTGATCTCAACCTCGACCCCATCCGGATCTTTTTTCATTTTCATTTTCATTTTCATTTTCTTTTTTCTTTTTTTTTCATTTCATTTTCTTTTTCTTTTTTGCTTTTTTTCCCTTTTTTATATTTTCACTTTTTTATTATTAATTTGTTCTTTTTCTTTTTCCATTTTCTTTTTCTTTTTCTTTTTTCTTTTTTCCCCCATTTTTTCTTTTCTTTTTTCATTTCATTTTTTTTCTTTTCTTTTTCCTTTTTTCTATTTCTATTTCTTTTTCTTTTTTCATTTCATTTTCTTTTTCTTTCTTTTTTCTTTTTCTTTTTTCTTTACCTTTTTTCCCCTTTTCCCTGTTTTGTTTGCATTTTCCCTTTTTTTCCCCTTTTTCACTCTTTCATTTTCTTTTTCCTTTCTTCTTTTTTCTTTCTCCCATTTTTCCTTTTCTTTTTCCTTTTTCCTTTTTTCCTTTTTTCTATTTCCTTTTTTCTTTCTCTTTTTTCTTTTTTCCATTTTCCCTTCTTTTCCTATTATTTTTTTTTCTTTTTTTTTCCCATTTTTCCTTCTTTTCCTATTATTTTTTTTCTTTTTTCTTTTTCTTTCTTTTTCTTTCTTTTTTTCTATTAATTTTTTTTCTTTTTTCTTTTTTCCTTTTTCCCTTTTCCTTTTTTCTTTTTTCCCTTTTCCTTTTTCCTACTATTTTTTCTTTTTTCTTTTCTCGATTTTCCTCCTTTTCTTTTCCTTTTTTCCTTTCCCCTTTTTCCGCAATAAGTGGGGGGCTTTTATGTCTGCTTCCCCCACCCAGGAGGCTTCCGTCACAGGGTACCCCTTCCATTGTACCAAGTACTGCAAATGACCCCGGTGGGTACGGGAGTCTAGCACCTCTTGGATCTCGTAGTAGTCCCCTATGACAGGACCTGGTAGCTGATCCTTTTTTTCTTTCTTTTTCATTTTCTTTTTCCATTTTTTTTGTTTCCTGTTTCCTATTAATTTTTTCTTTTTTCTTTTTTCCCTTTTCTTTTTCATTTTCCCTTTTTCGCTTTTTCATTTTCTTTTTCTTCTTTCTTCTTTTTCACTTTTTCACTTTTTCCCCTTTTTTTCTTCTTTTTCTTTTTCATTTTCTTCTTTCTTCTTTTTCACTTTTTCCCCTTTTTTTCTTCTTTTTCTTTTTCATTTTTCACTTTCTTCTTTTTTATTAATTTCTTTTTCTTCTTTTTCTTTTTTCATCTGCTTTTTCCTTTTCTTTTCTTTATTTTTTCTTTTTCTTTTTTCTTTTTCTTTTTTCATTTCTTTTCATTGCTTTTTCCTATTGTTTTCATTTTTCATTTTTCTTTTTATTATTTTTTCTTTTTTCTTTTTTCCCTTTTTTGTTTTTTCTATTATACTTTTTTCTTTCTCTTTTCTTTTTTCCATTTTCCCTTTTTCTTTTTTCCTGTCAGAAATCCTTACCACACCCCTGGCTCCAAGAGGACACGAGTCAATGAGTTCACAGGTGGCTGGATTTAATCAAGGAACTTCTGGAATGCTTTTAGTTACATAAACAACAAAGTCAGCGCTGGGAGCAATCGCCTCCCAGCGCCTTACATATACATTCCCCCCCCACCTAACCAGCATCCAGTATGCACGGTGATAGGAACAGCTAGGCAGGACGCGCTGGAGTCTCCCAGCTCCGTGAACGTCCCTGCATCGATCAGCTGCTCGTCGGGCTGTGCTGCAGGCTTCCGACTACCTGCTGGTTCCCTGTGCCGAACAGCTGTTTGGTGGCCTGGCCGTGTAGCCGGTCAGCTGTTCGGTGGTACGACCGAGGAGCCGATGACCACACTGCCACTCTCTGCCCGTCGACAGGCCAGGTACAAAAAGAGAGGGAAGGTCTGTTGGCGCACGTCGCTCGTCTCCTCTGCTGCCCCAGACGCTGTTCTTGCCCCCTCCCTCCACCCATTAGTGTCAAGCCCACAAGCCCTATTTGTTTTTTGTTTTTTGTTTTTTCATTTTCTTTCTTTTCCTTTTTTCTTTTTCCTTTTTTCTTTTTCCTTTTTCCCTTTTTTCTTTTTCTTTTTTCATTTGCTTTTTCTTTTTTCTTTTTTTCTTTTTTTTCCTTTTCTTTTTCTTTTTTCTTTTTCTCTTTTTTCCATTTTTCTTTTTTCTTTTCCTATTATTTTTTTCTTTTTTCGATTATCCTCCTTTTTTCTTTTTCTTTCCCTTTCCTTTTTTCTTTTTTTCTTTTTTTTTCTTTTTCCTTTTTTCTTATTAATTTCTTTTTTCTTTTTCCATTTTTCTTTTTCTCTTTTCTTTTTTCTTTTTCTTTTCTTTTCCTTTTTTCCCCTTTTCCGTTTTGTTTGCATTTTTCCTTTTTTTCCTTTCCCTTTTTTACTCTTTCATTTTCTTTTTCCTTTCTTCTTTTTTCTTTCTTTCTTTTTTCTAATCCTGACGCTAACCCCGACCCCGACCCCTACCCCGAACCCCGACCCTGACCCCGACTTCGTCCCCATCCCACACCCCGACCCTAACCCCGACCCCGACCCCAACTTTGACCTTGTCCCTGACCCCATCCCCAACCCCGACCCCAGCCCTAACCCTGACCCAGACCCCAACCCTGACTTTGACCCCGATCTCAACCCCGACCCCATCCTCATCCCTGACCCCGAGCCCAAACCTAACCCCGAGCCCGACCCCAACCCCGACACCGAAATTGACCCCGACATCAACCCCGACTCCGACCCTGACCCAAACCCCGACACTAACCCCGACCCTGACCATGACCATGTCCCTAATCCCGAACCTGTCCCCGACCCCGATCCCGACCCCATCGACCCTGACATCGACCCCAACCCCGACCCCGACCCCAGACCCTACCCCGACTTCGTACCCGACCCCAACCACGACCCTAACCCCAACCCAATCCCCGACCTTTTTCTTTCTTTCTTTTCCTTTTTTCATTTTTCTTTTTCCTTTTTCCCTTTTTTCTTTTTCTTTTTTTCTTTTTTCTTTTTCCTTTCTTTTTTCTTTTCTTTATATTTTCACTTACTTTTGTCTCTTATTAATTTCTTCTTTTTCTTTTTCTTTTTTCCTTTTTCTTATTTCCTTTGTTTTTCTTTTTCCTATTATTATTTTTATCTTTTTTTCTTTTTTCTTTCCCTTTCTTTTTTTTTTCTTTTTTCTTTTTTTCTTATTAATTTCTTCTATTTCTTTTTCTTTTTCCCTTTTTCTTTTTCTTTTTTCTTTTTCTTTTGTTTTCCTTTTTCCCCTTTTCCCTGTTTTGTTTGCATTTTTCCTTTTTTTTCTTTTTCCCTTTTTCGCTCTTTCATTTTCTTTTTCCTTTCTTCTTTTTTCTTTTTTCTTTCTTTTTTCTTTTCTTTATAGTTTCACTTTTTTCTATTTTTCTTCTTTTTTCTTTTTTCATTTGCTTTTTCTTTTTTTCTTTTTTCATTTCATTTTGTTTTTTTTGTTTTTTTTCTTTTTTCATTTCATTTTCTTTTTCTTATTTTCTTTTCTTTTTTTGTTTTTCTTTTTTGTTTTTCTTTTTTTTCATTTTCCCTTTTTTTCTGTTTCCTTTTTTTCTTTTTTTCTTTTTTCCTTTCTTTTTTCCTTTTTCCTTTATTTTTTGTTTTCTTTTTCCCCCTTTTTTCCCTTTTTCTCTTTTTGCTTTTTCTTTTTTTATTTGCTTTTTCTCTTTTCTCTTTTCTTTCTTTTTCTTTTTTTCATTTTCTTTTTTTCTTTTTCTTTTTTCTATTAATTTTTTCTTTTTCTTTTTTCTTTCTCCCATTTTTCCTTTTCTTTTTCATTTTTCCTTTTTTCCTTTTTTCTATTTCCTTTTTTGTTTTTGTTTTTCCTTTTTTGTTTTTCCTATCTCTTTTTTCCTTTTTTCTTTTCCTTTTTTCCTTTTCTTTTTTCATTTTCATTTTCTTTTTTCCCCATTTTTTTTCCTTTTTCTTTTTCCTATTATTATTTTTGTTTTCTTTTTTCCTTTTCCTTTTTCTTTTTTGATTTTCATTTTCATTTTTTTTTCTTTCTTTTTTCATTTCATTTTCTTTTTCTTTTTTCTTTTCTTTATATTTTCACTTTTTTCTTTTTCCCTTTTCTTTTTTCTTTTTCCTTTTTCTTTTTCCCATTTTTCCTTTCCTTTTCCTTTTTCTTATTATTATTTTTCCTTTTTCTTTTTCCTATTATTATTTTTCTTTTTTCTTTTTCTTTTTCATTTCATTTTTTTCTTTATTTTTTGTTTTCTTTATATTTTCACTTTTTTCTTTTTTTCTTATTAATTTCTTTTTTCCTTTTTCCTTTTTTCCTTTTTTCTTCTTCTTTTTTTGCTTTTTCCTTTATTTTTTATTTTTTTATATTTTCACTTTTTCATTTTTTATTAATTTCTTCTTTTTCTTTTTCCATTTTCTTTTTCTTTTTTCTTCTTTTTCTTTTTTCATTTTTTTTTCCCCCTTCTTTTTTTCCCCCTTTTTCATTTGTTTTTCCTTTTTTCTTTTTCCCTTTTCTTTTTCTTTTTTCCCCCATTTTTTCTTTCCTTTTTCTTTTTCCTATTATTATTTTTGTTTTTTGTTTTTTGTTTTTTCTTTTTCTTTTTTTCGTTTTTATTTTCTTTTTCCTTTTTTCATTTCCTTTTTTTTCTTTTTTTGTTCTTTATATTTTCACTTTTTTCTTTTTTCTTATTAATTTCTTTTTTCTTTTTCATTTTTCTTTTCTCCCCCATTTTTTCTTTTCTTTTTCTTTTTCCTATCAGTTTTTTCCTTTTTTCTTTTCCTTTTTTCCTTTTTTCTTTTTCTTTTCCTTTTTCTTTTTTCATTTCCTTTTTCTTTTTCTGTCTTCTGTTTTCTTCCTTGATTAAATCCAGCCACCTGTGAACTCATTTGACTCATGTCCTCTTGGAGCCAGGGGTGTGGTAAGGATTTCTGACAGGAAAAAAGAAGAAGAAAAGGGGAAATGGAAAAAAAGAAAAAGGAAAAATAAAGAAAAAAGGAAAAAAAGAAAAAGAAAAAAGGAAAAAAGAAAAAGAAAATGTAATTAAAAAAGAAAAAGAAAGAAAAGAAAAAGAAAATGAAATGAAAAAAGAAAAAGGGAAAAAGTAAACGAAAAGGAAAAAACTAAAAGGAAAAGGAAAAAACTAAAAGGAAAAGGAAAAAACTGATAGAAGAAAAAAGGAAAAAAGTGAAAATATAAAGAAAAGAAAAAATAAAGAAAAAGAAAAAGAAAATGAACTGAAGAAAAAGGAAAAAGGAAAAAAGGAAAAGAAAAAAGAAAGAAAAAAAGGAAAATAGAAAAAAGGAAAAGGAAAAGGAAAAGGAAAAAAGAAAAAGAAGAAATTAATAAGAAAAAAGAAAATAGGAAAGAGAATGAAAACCAGAAAAAAGGAAAAGTAATAGAAAAAAGGAAAAAAGGAAAAGAAAAAAGAAAAAAGGAAAATAGAAAAAAGAAAAAAGGAAAAAGGAAAAGGAAAAAAGAAATTAATGAGAAAAAAAGAAGAAAAAAGGAAAAAGCAAATGAAAGGAAAAAGGAAAAAGGAAAAGTAATAGAAAAAAGGAAAAGAGAAAAGAGAAAAAGAAAATGAAAATGAAAAAAGAAAATGAAAAAAGAAGAAAAAAGAAGAAAAAAGAAAAAGAAAATGAAAAAGCAAAAAAGGGAAAAAGAAGAAAAGGAAAAAAAACAAAAAGGAAAAGGGAAAAAGAAAAAAGAAAAACAAGGGAAAAAAGGAAAAAAGAAAGAAAATGAAATGAAAAAAGAAAATGAAAAAAAATAGAAAAAAGAAAAAGAAAGGAAATAAGAAAAAGGAAAAAAGAAAAAGAAAAAGAAGAAAAAAGAAAGGAAAAGAGAAAAAGAAAAAAGGGAAAAAGGGAAAAAGGAAAAGAAAGAAAAAGGTCGTGGTTAGGGTCGTGGTTGGGATCGGGTACGAAGTCAGGGTAGGGCCTGGGGTCGTGGTCGTGGTTGGGGTTAGTGTCGGGGTCTGTGTCGGGGTTAGGGTCGGTGTCGGTGTCAGGTTCGGGATTAGGGTCGGGGTTTGGGTCCGGGTCATTGTCGGGATCAATTTTGGTGTCGGGGTTGGGATCGGGATTGGGTTTAGGGTTGGGGTCGGGGATGGCATTGGATTCGGGGTCAAAGTCAGGGTCGGGGTTAGGGCCGGGGTCAGGGTCGGGGTTGGGATCAAAGTCGGGGTCGGGGTTAGGGTTGGGGTCAGGGTCAGGGTGGGTCAGGGTCAGGTTAGTGTCAGTTAGGATTGGGGTCGGGGATAGGGTCGGGTTTGGGTTGGGGTCGATAATTGGGATCAGGGACGAGGTCCGGGTCAGGTCCGGGTCAGGGTCGAGACGGGTCGGGGTCAGGGTTGGGGTTAGGGTTGAGGTTGGGGTTGGGTTCGAAGTCGGGGTCGGGATTTGGGGTCGGGGTTGAAGTTAGTGTTGGGGTCGGGGTCACGGTTGGGAACAAAGTTGGGGTACGTGTCTGCGTTCGGGGTCGGGATTGGGGTTAGGGTCAGGGTTAGGGTTAGGGTTGGGGTTAGGGTCGAGGTCGGGGTCGAAGTTGGGGTATGGGTCACGGTCAAAGTCAGGATCGGGGTTCGGGGTCACGGTTGCGGTCAAAGTCGGGGTTGGGGTTCAGGGTCGGGGTCGGGTTTAGGGTTGGGGTCGGTGTTCAGGGTTGGGGTCGGGGTTAGGGTTGGGGTCGGTTTAGGCTCAAAATGGGGGTCGGGGTTCGTTGTCGGGATCGGGGTTAGGGTCGGGGTCGGCTTCAGGGTCGAAGTCGGAGTTGGGGTTGAAGTCGGGGTTAGGGTCAGGGTTGGGGTCGGGATCAAGATCAGGGTCAAAGTCAGGGTCGGGGTTTAGGGTTCAGGGTCGGGGTTGGTGTCGGGGATGGGGTCGGGGTCGGGTTCAGGCTCAAAGTCGATGTTGGGGTTCGTTGTTGCGATCAAGGTTAGGGTCGGGGTCGGGTTTGGGGGCAAAGTTGGGGTTGGGGTCAAGTCAGGGTTAGGGTCGGGATCAGGGTCGGGGTCTAGGTTAGGGTCAAGGTTGGGGTCGGTGGGGTTAGGGTCGGGGATGAAGTAGTGGTAGGGGTCGGGGTCATGGCTAGGGTTGGGGTTAGGGTCAGGGTTAGGTTCGGTGTCAGGCTAGGGTCGGGGTTCGTGGTTGGGTTCGTGGTCGAAGATGGGGTTGGGGTTGGGGTTAGGGTCTGGGTTGGGGTTGGGGTCAGGGTTCAGGGACAGGGTCGGGGTTAGGGTCGGGATTCGGGGTCGGGGTCGAAGATGGTGTCGGGTCAGGGTTAAGGTCGGTGTTAGGGTTGGGGTTGGGGTCATGATCAAGAAAAAATAAAGGAAAAAGAAAAAAAGAAAAAGAAAAAAGGAAAAGGAAAAAAGAAAAAGAAAATGAAATTAAAAAAGAAAAAGAAAGAAAAAGAAAGAAAAAGAAAAAGGAAAAGAAATGAAAAAAGGAAAAGAAAAAAGGAAAAAACTGTTAGAAGAAAAAAATTAAAAAATGAAAATATAAAGAAAAGAAAAAATAAAGAAAATGAAAAAGCAAATGAAAAAAGAAAAAGAAAGGAAAAAAGAAAAAGAAAAAAGAAAAAGAAAAAAGGAAAGGAGAAAAAAGAAAAAGAAAGGAAAAAGAAAAAGGGAAAAGGAAAAGTAATAGAAAAAAGGAAAAAATGAAAAGAAAAGGAGGAAAATTGAGAAAAGAAAAAAAAATAATAAGAAAAAGAAAAAGGGGAAATGGAAAAAAAGAAAAAAGGAAAAAGGAAAAAGAATGAAAGAAAAAAGAAAGAAAAATAGAAAAAAAAGAAAAAAGAAAAGAAAAAAATAATAGGAAAAAGAAAAGGGAAAATGGAAAAAAACAAAAAAAGAAAGAAAAAAGGAAATAGAAAAAAGGAAAAAGAAAAAAGGAAAAGGAAATAAAGAGAAAAAGCAAATGAAAAAAAAAGAAAAAAGAAAAAAATAGGAAACAGAAAAAAGGGAAAAGGAAAAAAAAGAAAAAGGAAAAGGAAAAAGGAAAAAAAAGAGAAAATAATTAAAAGAAAATGTAATGAAAAAAGAAAAAATAAAAAAGTAGAAAAAAGAAAGAAAAAAGAAAATGAAATTAAAAAAGAGAAAGAAAAAGGAAAAGGAAAAAGGAAAAAGAAAAGAAAAAGAAAAAGAAAAAAGAAAAAGAAGAAATTAATAATTAAAAAAAATTGAAAATATAAAGAAAACAAAAAATAAAGAAAAAAAATGAAATGAAAAAGAAAAAGAAAAAAGAAAAAGGAAATGAAAAAAGAAAAAGAAAAAAGGAAAATAGAAAAAGAAAAAAGAAAATAGGAAAAAGAAAAAGGAAAGAAAAAATGGGGAAAAGGGGAAAAGAAAAAAGGAAAAACAAACGAAAAAGGGAAAAAGAAAAAAGAAGAGGGGGAAAAAGAAAAAGAAATGAAAAAAGAAAAAAGAAAAAGAAAAAAGAAAACAGAAAAAGAAAAAGCAAATGGAAAAAGAAAAAGAAATTAATAATAAAAAAGGAAAAAGTGAAAATATAAAAAAAGAAAAAAGAAAGAAAAAAGAAAAAGAAAGGAAAAGAAAGAAAAGGAAATGAAAAAAGGAAAATAGAAAAGGAAAATAGAAAAGGGAAAAAGGAAAAGAAAAAAGGAAAAAAGTGATAGAAGAAAAAAGAAAAAAGTGAAAATATAAAGAAAAGAAAAAATAAAGAAAAATGAAATGAAATGAAAAAAGAAAAAGAAAAAAGAAAAGAAAAAGAAAATGAAAATGAAAAAAGAAAAAGAAAAAGAAAAAAGAAAAATAATAGGAAAAAGAAAAAGGAAAGAAAAAATGGGGAAAAAAAGAAAGTGAAAATGAAAAAAGAAAAAGAAAAAAGGAAAAAACTGATAGGAAAAAGAAAAATGGGGGGGGAAGAAAAAAGGAAAAAGGAAAAAGAAAAGGAAAAAGGGAAAAGGGAAAAAAGGAAAACAAAAACAAAAAAGGGAAAAAGAAAAAAGAAAAGGGGAAAAAAGAAAAAGAAAATGAAAAAAGAAAATGAAATTAAAAAAGAAAAAAGGAAAAGAAAGAAAAAGAAAATGAACTGAAAAAAGAAAAAAGAAAGGAAAATAGAAAAAAGAAAAAGGAAGGAAAAAAGGAAAAGAAAAAAGGAAAAGAAAAAAGGAAAATAGAAAAAATAGAAAGGAAAAAGAAAAAGGAAAAAAGAAAAAGAAGCATTTTCTTTTCCTTTTTCTTTTTTAATTTCATTTTCTTTTTCTTTTTTCCTTTTTTCCTTTTCCTTTTTCTTTTTTCCGTTTTTCATTTTCTTTTTTTCTTTTTCTTTTTTCATTTCATTTTCTTTTTTTCTTTTTTAATTTCATTTTTTTTCTTTTTCCCTTTTTTCTTTTCCTTTTTTCCTTTTTTCTATTACTTTTTTCCTTTTTTTCTTTTTTCTTTTTCCCTTTTTTCTTTTTCTTTTTTCATTTGCTTTTTCCTATTATATTTTCATTTTTTTTTCTTTTTCTTATTATTTTTTCTTTCTTTTTCTTTTCCCTTTTTTGTTTTTCTTTTTTCTATTATCCTTTTTTTTCTCTTTTCATTTTTCCATTTTCCCTTTTCTTTTTTCCTGTCAGAAATCCTTACCACACCCCTGGCTCCAAGAGCACACGAGTCAATGAGTTCACAGGTGGCTGGATTTAATCAAGGAACTTCTGGAATGCTTTTAGTTACATAAACAACAAACAAAGTCAGCGCTGGGAGCAATCATACATTCCCCAGCTGGGCCCCACCCACCCACCTAACCAGCATCCAGTATGCACGGTGATAAGAACAGCTAGGAAGGACGCGCTGCAGTCTCCCAGCTCCGTGAACGTCCCTGCATCGATCAGCTGCTCGTCAGGCCGCGCTGCAGGCTTCCGGCTTCCTGCTGGTTCCCCGTGCCGAACAGCTGTTTGGTGGCCTGGCCGTGGACCCGGTCAGCTATTCGGTGGGACGACCGTGGAGCCAACGACCACGCTGCCATGCTGTGCCCGTCGACAGGCCAGGTACAAAAAGAGAGGGAAGGTCTGTTGGCGCACGTCGCTGGTCTCCTCCGACGCCCCAGACACTGTTCTCGCCCCCTCCCCCGCCCATTAGTGTCGAGCCCACAGAGGCTTGACAGGCGGCCCCCTCTACCAAGGCAAAACATGTGGTTAAGCATGGGCTGTGGTGGATGATACAGCCAAACACCCCTTCGGCTTATGATGGCACCGATGGTGGAAACGCCGCAATAACTGGGGGGCTTTTATGTCTGCTTCCCCCACCCAGGAGGCCTCCGTCACAGGGTACCCCTTCCATCGTACCAAGTACTGCAAATGACCCCGTTGGGTACGGGAGTCTAGCACCTCCTGGATCTCGTAGTAGTCCCCTACGACAGGACCTGGTAGCTGTTCCTTTTTTCTTTCTTTTTCATTTTCTTTTTCTTTTTCCTTTTTTTGTTTTCGGTTTCCTATTAATTTTTTGTTTTTTTGTTTTTTCCCTTTTCTTTTTCTCTTTTTCCCTTTTTCATTTTATAAGCATGAAATTGAGCCCTGAATCTTGTCGCGGAATCCGTTTTAGCATTTCAGTTGAAAAAAATTTGGCCACGTGGCCTACCACCCTAGCAGTATAAATTTTCCGAATTTTCATTGCTGGGGATGAAATATGGTCAACTTTTTTAAAAAAGCAACTGACACCATTTTTAAACATGAAAAAGAACCCCGAATCTTGACAGAGTATCCATTTTAGCATTTCGGTTGAAAACAGCTTTGTCCTCCTGGCCTACCACGTCCCTGACTCTGGCATTACAAAATTCCTAAATTTTCATCACTGGGGACCGAATATTGTCGATTTTTTAATAATGCTACCAACACCATTTTCAAGCATGAAATGGAACACCCAATCTTATCCCACATCTGTTTTAGCATTTTGGTTGAAAAAAATCTTGGCCTCCCAGCCTTCCTCATCCCTGACCCTGGCATCACAAATTTTCTTCACTAGGGACAAAATTTGTTCAACATTTTTAAAAAGAAACCAACAGTATTTTTAAGCATGAAATTCAACCCTGAATTGTGTCTGGCATCCCTTTTAGCATTTTGGTTTAAAATATTTTTGGCTTCCTGGCACCCCTTGTCCAGCATCAGGAATTTACTTCGCTGGGGACCAAATACATTCGATTTTGAAAAACAGCAACCAACATAATTTTAAAGGTTGAAATTCTACCCGGATTGTTATCCCAGCATCTGTTTTATATTTGGGTTGGGAAAAAAATTGGCCTCCAGGCCTTTTGCATCCCTGATCCTGGGATCAGAAATTTTCATCGGTGGGGCCAAATATGGTTGGTTTTTTAAAACTACCATATTTAAACAAGAAATTCAACCCCAAGTCTCTTCCTGGTGTCCGTTTTTGCATTTGGATTGAAAAACGTTTGGCCCTCTGCATCTCTGACCCTGGCATCAGTAATTTTCTTTGCCAGGCAGCAGATAAAAAAAGGGACCAGCACCATAATTAAATATGAAATTGAAAACCAAATGTCGTTCTGGTGTCTCATTTGGCATTTGGGTTGAAACATTTTTTGACCTCATGGCCTTCTACAATCCTGACCCCAGCATCAGGAATTTTCTTCGCCAGGGACCAAACATGGTCAATTCTTAAAAACAGTAAGCAACACCGTTTTTAAGCATCAAATTCAACCCAGATGTCAAGGTTGAATTGATAAGAATTGATAACCTCTGTAGCTGCTCAACTTGCCATAGAAACAGGGAGGAGGGAGAGCCTTGGAAAGAAACGGGAGTTTCAGGAAACCGTGCATGGACTGTGAGAACCAAGGTCATCCAAAGCAGGTATCTGGCAGAGAAGTGGACTTTTCCCATAACAAACAGTCCAGTTTTTCTTACCTTGGTCTGTGCACAGAGTTGCCCGGTTGCAGCACTTCAGTGCCCAGGACTTTCCCTTATGATTGCTTTCTCTTAACCTCCATTCTGGATTTCACAGGCACACATGACCCACCAATCATCCACAATGTAGAACCATTGAACTCAATGGGACATGTCTTCTAGTTGGTGTTTGCTCGGTGACTCCTGCCACTGTCTGGAAAATCCCGGACGAACCCCCAAGTTGTGGGATTCATTGTCTAGTTGAAATAAACAATCACCAGCCAAAACTTTCCCCAAAAAAATAATGGTAATTTATTTGTACTACTTTGCAAAGAGGGTGTTCCTTGTGCACACACGCACACAATGGACACACCCTAAACCATCAATATTCTTTCTTTATATTTGCCTCCCACCTTTTCTTCATTGGCTTAGTACTCATGTTGTAATCATGCCATCACAACCTATCCAAAGCTGCTAAAGTAAATACATTATCTCTGCCCCTAATTCCATCTCCCATCGCCCCCTGCCCTTATTCACAAATTACTTTTTATGGCTGTTAGTTCCTAGGGGTTGTTTCTAGAGTAACTATCATATCCGCAAATTCTGGTTAAGACTGGTTTTTAGCATAGCAGAGACCTTCCTAGATACAATTCTCAAGCTTCAGCTAGGCTCATGAAATTAAAATATATACAATATATTTCTTCACAGACTAGCATGTCTTCTGCAGTTTCTGTAAAAACAATAGACCCTTTTCCCCACAAAAACATACCTGTTTATTTTGTGAGATTCCTTATCTAAATCTAAAAGCTGCATAGTCAGCTGCATATTTACAAGCTGCATATTTACAAGATGAACGTATGATTTTTAAAAAACAAATTTCTAATATCTCTTAACTTTTTCAGAATTTCAAAATAGCTAATCAAAGCAATTGTGATTTAAGAAAGTTCAGAAACCTAAATCAAGGCATTTAGGAAGAGTGTGGTATGCTTTAAATTTACACATTGCACTCAGTCATAATACGCTACATTTGTTTTCAAGTTTAGAGTGATGTATTAACTCAATGTTCATAGTTTAAACATCATCTTTGCTGGCTTGGCATTATTTATTAACTAGATCAGAGTTCCCCAACCTTTCTGGGTTGGCAGCCCAGAGGGAAAGGGAGGGGCAGGCGCCTTTACATATACCTGCAAACATGCAAATGGGGCTGCACATGCTGCAAACGGGGTTGCGCGTGCCAGCGGCAACGCTAGTGCCCATGCAATGCTTGGTGACGCTAGCACTCACGTGACGCTTGCTGCAATGGCAGCGCTCACACAACATTAGCGTGAGTGGGATGAGTAGTGGGCTATGGCCCACAGGTTTGGGACCCCTGAACTAGATCACTTTGGAGGATTTTTTAAAAACATTTACTAGTGGTTGGGCTTCACACAATGCTTTTCCTCACAGCCAAATGAATGTATTTTCCTCCCATGTGTTACTCCTGCAGCCTATTTTTACTATGCCACAACAAGATTAGGTAGTGTTACTACCACCGCACATATTAATGTGGGATAGTTTTAAGGAAATATTGGGTAGATTACCTGATGATATTTCCAATTGGCAATCGCTCTCCTGAACATATGGCAGGGCAGGTTGGGGTCCAAGCCTTTATAATTTATTTAGCCTTCATGTTTTATTATTTACTGCATGCTGCTTCTCAGGAGGCTAATCTATCAGAAGACTGATAGCCTTGTGAAATTTTTCAGAGATGCTGCCATGACATCACCTGGATTATAACAGGGCGGAGTCAAATTGAATAAAACTTTGATTCCCATCTTCAGTAGTTCAGATACTGGTAGCAAAGAAATACAGAAAAATCAAACTACATTTTTGCAACCCAAGTATGGAAGTCTTTTTTTTTTACATATTAGCCTTTAAGTACTTGATACCTCTCCTTCATGGATTACTGCCTTGTCGTGGCGAAGGGGCTTGCGTAACTCAATGAAGTTATGAGCTATGCCGTGCAGGGCCACCCAAGACGGACAGGTCATAGCAGAGAGTTCTGACAAAATGTGATCCACTGGAGAAGGAAATGGCAACCCACTCCAGTATCTTTGCCATGAAAACCCCATGGACAGTACTAAAAGGCAAAAAGATATGACGCTGGAAGATGAGCCCCTCAGGTCGGAAGGTGTCCAATATGCTACTGGGGAAGAGCAGAGGGCTAGTACTAGTAGCGCCAGAAAGAGTGAAGCGACTGGGCCAAAGCCGAAAGAACGCTCAGCTGTGGATGCATCTGGTGGTGAAAGGAAAGTCCGATGCTGTAAAGATTTTTTCTCCATAGGAACCTGGAACGTAAGATCCATGAATCAAGGCAAACTGGATGTGGTCAAACAAGAGATGACAAGACTGAACATCGACATCTTAGGAATCAGTGAACTAAAATGGACAGGAATGGGTGAATTTAATTCAGAGGACCATCAGGTATACTACTGCAGGCAAGAATCCCTCAGAAGAAATGGAGTAGCCTTCATAGTCAATAAAAGAGTAGGAAAAGCAATACTGGGATACAATCCCCAAAATGACAGAATGATCTCAGTGCAAATCCAAGGCAAGCCATTCAATATCACAGTAATCCAAGTCTATGCCCCAACCACTGGTGCTGAAGAGGATGAAATTGACCGGTTCTATGAAGCCCTATAGCACCTTATAGAATCAACACCAAAAAATGATGTCCTTATCATCATGGGGGATTGGAATGCTAAAGTAGGAAGCCAAAAGATAAACGGAATAACAGGCAAGTTTGGCCTTGGAGTACAAAATGAAGCAGGGCATAGGCTGATAGAATTTTGTCAAGAGAATACGATAGTCATAGCAAACACTCTTTTCCAACAACCCAAGAGACGTCTCTACACATGGACATCACCAGACGGTCAACACAGAAACCAGATTGACTATGTGCTCTGCAGCCAAAGATGGAGAAGAGCTGTGACTGTGGCTCAGATCATGAGCTTCTCGTTGCAAAATTTAGGCTTAAATTGAAGAAAGTAGGGAAAAACACTAGGCCACTCAAGTATGAACTAAATCATATCCCTGATGAATATACAGTAGAGGTGACAAATAGATTTAAGGAATTAGATCTGATAGACAGAGTGCCTGAAGAACTATGGATGGAGGTTCGCAACATTGTACAAGAGGTAGCAACTAAAACCATCCCAAAGAAAAAGAAATGCAAGAAAGCAAAATGGCTGTCTGAGGAAGCTTTGCAAATAGCTGAGGAAAGAAGGGAAGCGAAAGGCAAGGGAGAAAGATACACCCAATTGAATGCAGAATTCCAGAGAATAGCTAGAAGAGATAAGAATGCCTTCTTAAATGAAACAGTGCAAAGAAATAGAAGAGAACAATAGAATAGGGAGAACCAGAGATCTCTTCAAGAAAATTGGAGATATGAAGGGAACGTTTCATGCAAAGATGGGCATGATAAAGGACCAAAATGGCAGGGACCTAACAGAGGCAGAAGAGATTAAGAAGAGGTGGCAAAATTACACAGAAGAACTATACAAGAACGAGCTTAGCATCCCTGATAACCACGATGGGATGGTCACTGACCTCGAGCCAGACATCCTAGAATGTGAAGTGAAATGGGCCTTAGGAAAGCTGAGCAACAACAAAGCTGAAACTCAAGTACTCTGGCCACCTAATGAGAAGGAAGGACTCACTGGAGAAGAGCCTAATGCTGGGAAAGATTGAGGGCAATAGAAGAACCGGACGACAGAGAATGAGGTGGCTGGATGGAGTCACTGAAGCAGTAGGCGTGAGCTTAAATGGACTCCAGAAGATGGTAGAGGACAGGAAGGCCTGGAGGAACGTTGTCCATGGGGTCGCGATGGGTCGGACACGACTTCGCAACTAACAACAACAAACTTGATACCTCATAATTGACTGGCAGCTGAAACCTGTTCGATTTAAATAATTGATAATTAATCATAAAACTTATGTTCAGCCTGGAAAAGTGTGACTTACTTCAGACTTTGGGATTGAAATTGGAGCCAGTAAAGCGCTAGAAAAGCCAAGCCGTTGCTCATCACCATCCCTCCTTCCTCCCCTCACAGGACTCCCCTTGCAGGTTAATTTGGGATATTGCTCCGACGTAGTAGGACCAAGAATGGGATGGAAATATTATAAATAATAAGGACATACTAGTTTCCTAAAGGGGGAATCTCGATTTTATTCAGCTGCCTCTATTTTAATGAAGAATCATTCTGGACAAGTTAAGAGGCTCCGGTATTTTAACGATCAGGGAGGGAGGGAGGGAGTTGGGAGGAGAGGCAGTTCCTCTGCACATGCTCAGAGGCATGCTTTCCCAGCTTTTTTAAAAGGTTAGGATGCCTCCTGACGTAGTTGAAAGGTTATGCTGCGAAGGAGAAAAGAGGCTCATGTTGACTGAGCCGCCGGCCGGCATGCCCTCCGCGCTCGCGCACCCCCCGCGAGACCCGGGGTTGGCGGGGAAGGCTTCTCCCAGCTGGCCGCTTCGCTCTCCTGCCTCTTCCTCCTCCTCCAATCGCGAGCGCCCTTACTGCTGGGTGGGCTGAGCTGTTCGCCTGCACGCCCAGCTGATCCGAGGCTCAGCCATGGTAATGTCTGCCGCTTTGTTCTTCCCCCTCCTCCGAAGATCCGGGGCGGAGATCGGTTCGGGGGCGGAGGGGCGCGTGTGTGGCACGATCGAGGCCTGCGAGGGAGGAGTGGGGGAGGCGCGCACTTTCGTCTGGGGGCCGCTTGTCTCCCGATTCGCTGCCCGGATGGAGAAGCCCTCGTGCCGCCCCCCTCTGCCTCCATCCTGCTCCTTTGATGGAGTCCCCCGTGCGCCGGGTCTGTGGCGGGACGTGTAAATGGGATTCTTGGGCCCCCGGATGGGAGTGCCAGAGGGAGACTCCGGGGTCGGGAAGAAGATGGGCAGCGGGGAGGCTGCAAGCTCCCGACTTTGGCAAGCGGATGAAGAGATGTGCACTGTGCGGAGAAATTGCAGAAGCATCCAGCTCGTAACCGAGGCATTTATAAGCAACCACGTGCAGTTGTGGGAATAGGTGCACATCCACACACCAAATGTAGATTCCTGCCCTTTCTTATCCCAAGAGTAGGATCTGAGTGGACAATGTCCCTTGAGCGTGAGGATAAACTAGGCTGAGTTGACGCAGTCTTTTTGCAAGGCCAGCAGGAATCTCTACTCTTAGTCTACTACTGAATGGACTGTGTTTTATCAGTTTTCTTCTCTGTATCTTCAACCGCCCACAGACACCTCAACCCCAGCAGGAGGAGGCACACAGCAATAAATTGGATGCATGGGAATGTACCCATTTAAATAATGGTCACACAATCAGCATGGGCAGACACTAAGAAGCATAGATGTGCAAACTCATGCAAATGTGCTTTTTGTACATGTGCATGCATTTAAATATGTACATCAAAGTAGGACCATATGCAAGTGTACTTACTGTATGTGGATGTCTGTTTACTATAAAAGAATTTATAGGTACAGAGTCATGGCTGTATCTATGTGAACTGTATGTATAACTTAAACATAGATGCATATATATTAAAGAAGACTGTTCTCACAGTGTAAAATGCCATGTGAAGCAGTGGACTGAATTTTCAGAACACCTTTTGGAGGGGGTGAGAGTATTATTAAGATAAGAGGGAGTTGAAGATGCATGGAAATAAATTCTCCCTGATGTGTTGTTAAATGTCATGGAAGATATTTTAAAACCTGTGTGCATCCTAGTCTGGCCTTAGATGAATTCTGAGGGTTGTTCATGAGATTGTTCAGTGGAGAAACATCTGGTTGCCTGTAGAAAGTTCATTCTCCAAGTAAAGCAGGAAAAAATGATAAATTGGCTAGAAGGTCCAAGAATTTAAGCATCTATACTGCAGCTTTCTTGGTTTTAATTTCAAGCAACCCCACCCCCAGCTTTTTCCTAATATAGGACCTTGACTTATCAACGGTAAATGTAGTACTGTATCCAAATATGCAACCATAGTTGTTCATCCCAATATATATAGCCATATCTTATTACTATCTGTCTATAAGCATTTTTGTTTTGTTTACATCGGGTGTGTCCCGTTACTTATTTTGAAGGCCAAGAGCTATCTATGCTTGGTCTTTGAGAAATATACAGGAGGTGGTATTCTACTACTACTGCAGTTCCACGAAATATTATTTACTTTAATGTAAATTACTTTAAAATTATTTAAATAGAATAATTAATGTAATTGCCTTTATTTAATTTTATCCCATTTCTGTTTTATTAAAAATAGTAAACTCTTCATTTTTGAAGATTTTGTGCTATTTGCACTTTTTCTCTCTAAGTATATACTTTTTAATCTAGTTTACTTCTAAAATATGATTAGTGCACAACATGTAGAAAAAGGCCACCAGTGGGCTAGAATACTTGGCAGGGTAAAATGAATTTATGAAAAACCATGTTTATGAACAAAATGCCCAAGGAGAGAGATAATGGGGTAGGCCTAGACATCCCTTTTCTCATGAAGTCAGCTGACCCAGAAGTGGGAAATCTATGGCCCTCCAGATGTTGGACTGCAGTGTCCCTAAGACTAGCCACCAAGGGCATTTATTCAGGAGTATGGAATTGCAGTTGAGATATCTGAAGGGCATGTTTGTCAAATAAGATATGAGAACTTGAAATAACCCACCGGGCACTAGGTTCAGGAAAATGGTAGAATGAAGTAATTCTCCCCTAATCTAGATTACAAAGAATGTATTTCTATGAGATATAGAAATATATATATAGATATATCATGTTTATATGATTTTATTTGTGTTTAAGAGATGGGACAGGGCATTGGTGGTGCTTGACAATGTTGAGCTATAATTCTTGTCAGCCTCAGTCAATGCAGTGTGTGGGTTGATAGGAATAGACTGCAGGAGGCTTTCTAGTTCCCAACTATTACATCAGACAAATTGAGGGAGAAAAAAATATACTAGTGGCTGTTACTCATGATAGCTAAAAGAGTCTTCAGTAAAAAGGCAGCATGATTGCCAGATACCAAAACCAAGCCAAGGGAGAAGATACGCCCATTTATGAAGCCTTCTGTCAAGTCACTGAAAGTTGCAGGATGCTAGACCAGTTGAAGTTTTGGTCTGATCCAGCATTTATTTATCAATTTGTATTCATACTTTGCACTAGAGAACAGCAATTTACAGAGCTTTTCCTGTTAATTTTTCCCCTTGGCTTAATTGGATTGCTGTTAATTTCTGTGTTTGGGGAATAAATACTGGAGGAACACAAGTGGGTGTTACAACTCTTACCAAACAGTACCGGTCCATCTGCACTAGAAATCCGAACTGGCGCAATTGGACTCTTGAAGTTCCTGTCAATAGATTTCCTGGATGCAGACTTGGAAAAATTATGGTTTCGCTCAAGGATTTGGAATACAATAGTACCTTGGTAGTCAACTGCTTTGAAACTCATCAAATTTGGTACTCAACGCATTTTGTTGTGAAAATTTTGTCCTGGTACTTGTTTTGTCCTGGTACTTGTACTCAGTGCACAAGCTAGAACTTGTTACTGTTGGCTGCCTTGTGACTCACTACAATATTATTTCTTATGGAAAAAAATTGTTTGGTACTCATCAGTTTTGGTACTCATTGTGCCTCCCTGAACCAATTAACGATGAGTATCGAGGTACCACTGTGTTTCAATATAGTTTTGCTAAAACATTAGTTGTTGTTTTTTAATTATAAGTGAAATTAGCTTTCGTTTCCCCAACCTGATTCCCTCCAGGCACCTGAAGTACAACTCTCATCATTTCCATCAAGAATGGGATATCTTTAAAGCATCAGTCAACTTCAGGGCTAAATGGAAATTTGCTCTAGTCAAACTCAACATCTAATGTTTTACATCTCAGCTGCCTTTGCCCTTCTTAACTCATTAATTATTCTTTGCTTCCACCTCCACTCATACTTTTATTATGTATTTATGTTTGCAGTCAACTCCAGATTCAGGCAGTGGTCCTCCTGGACAGCCAGCTCCCTTTCCTTCTGCCCCACCACCACCACCAATTCTACCTCCTCCATTTGTAAGTTCACCATAATGCAAGTTGTATTTAACAGTATCCTAAATGTTTTTATGGAACTATGAGATGTCCTTGGTCTATTGTATGTTAGGGTTGCAATGCCTAGGGAAATGGGAAGAAGCCTGAAGCTTGTTTTGACTGGATTTCACTTTTGGGAATTCAAAGCTCATGTCTTCTGCACTTGAAGTTGGATCAGAAATCGCTTCTGTTATGCTTGGAAGCAGCTGAATTAAAATTTTCTATATTTTCTAGGTGCTGTTATAAAATGGAAATAACCAAGCTAAAAAAAAGTGAAACATGAAATTAGAGGACTACTTCAAAAATAAAATCCAGATCTTAATTATTACACAAAAGCTCATTCTTCCCATGACAATATGGGATTTCATTTTATTATTTTATTATTTATTTCCAGTGAAATTATTTATCTGATTTGTGATCTAAATTCATTAAATGGAAGGAAAGTAAAGAAGTTGTGTGTATTTATTGGGGCATTAATTACTGTGGTACAGCCTATCTCAATCTGGTCCATTCCATGAATTTAAGCAGCCATAATCTACGGATTAGCTCGTAAAGGTAAATTGTAGCCTTGAGACCATTACTGTCCTAAACTGACAGTTGCACATTGAGGTAGGGTTTTAAAAATGTAATGTTTGGCATACCAGCATCCTTTCCTTTTTGAAGTGTGATGCTGCTGGATTGAGACTTAGTCTGTGGTTAGTCCAGAGTATATTCTGCTTTGGGCACTGGTGTAAGTTTCTTTTCTTCTTCCTAGATGCCTCCTCCTGGGATCCCACCACCATTTCCACCCATGGGACTGCCCCCAATGGGACCACGGCCACCTCCTATGCCACCTATGCCTCCTAGCATGATGCCACCTCCCCCTCTGATTCCACCTATGCCTGGACCACCACCCCTGGGTCAGGTAGTGCTGGTTCAGTTTTTTCTTTCCCTTTGTTTCTCCAGTTTACAATATGTATAATGGCTTGGTCTTCTCTTTTGCTCCAGATGCCCACAATGGTGCCACCGATGCTGCCTGGGATGATCATGCCGGGGGTGCCAGCTGGGCCTGTTCCTGTTTCTGGAGGAGTGAGTGTCAGCAAGTACAGTGATTTAGGGAATTAGAATAGGCTGGGGCACAAGAGCTTGCGTGGCCTTCATAACAGGGCTGCCTCTTTCATTTGGAAACTGATACATGATGCTCTTTGACCACTTGGTTGACCACACCCAATTGATGGATGATGAAGTGATCAAGGTGTGGAGTTTAGTGCAGAGAAGTAAGCAAAGCTGATTGGGCTCTAGCATCCCTTGAACATGGTAGGAAACAGGCATGCACTAAGATTATGGTCCTCCAGTTGTTGCAGAACCACAGTACCCAAAAGCCTTAAACCATGGAGGCAATTATGAAAGATTCCATCTCTGTTTTACAAACTCGGACACCAAAATCCCCCAAACGGCTTGAAGAGAGAATGACTTAACATTTTCTTTGTCATTCATTCGTCTGTTTGTTCATTCCTTCATTTGTTCATGCATTCATTCCAGTATACCATCCTTCCAGAGGCCTGCTTGACCTCATTCCTGCTGGGCTTTAAAAAAAGCTTTGAAAACTTGGCTTTTCAAAATGGCGCTAGGCCAAAGTGTATTTTGCATTCCCCTTGACTCATGACAGATTGTGGAAATTGGGGGGTGGGAGTTGTACCTCCTCCAACTATTTATTTTCTCTGTTGTTTGTTTTTATTGAGTTTTTAATTGTAAGCTACTTGAGGCCTCAACTTGCAGTCTGATAAATATGTTATCATTGTTATTGCTGTAAAAACTAATTCTTTAGTTTTACCATTTAAATTCCTTAACTAGTTAATTTGTTTTAATCAAAAAAAATCATTTGTTTTAATATTTGGTGTCTAAATTGTTTGCATCTGTGGTATTATACTAAATTGTTTCATTTCTTTCTGTTAATTTTAGGAAATATCTATGCATTTTAATTTGTACTTTCTAACATTTTATAATAATTGCATAAAATGCTGATGAGTGACCATAATAAAGTTAACCAACCAATTGACATAAAACTTTATTTTACTTTAGTTCTTTAAGATTAAAATGAATAAATAAAGCAAAGTGCAATAGAGAAAGATTGAACATGGCTAGCACTAGTATAAAGAATTAAAGGAAAGATAAGAAAAAGAA